>UYYA01004531.1:16624-93808 GCA_900624975.1 Angiostrongylus costaricensis | reverse complement strand
TGCGAGAGGGCCATATTTGGACATCAAATACTATTATTTAGTTAGATAGAGAACTTTCCAAGGGAGAAGTTCTCTATACATACAGGCGGTTGCGAACTAATTGGCGACGTAGAGTAGCCGGTGGTATTTCAACTATCGCTACCGATTCCTCTAGACTTGCCCTTCTTAAGCATCGTTTTATAGCTACGCTTACTTCATCGCTTATAAAAGGTAACATAAACGGGATTTTCTTTTGGCCAAGTGTTTCGCGTGGGCGCGTCGTTTTCCTTCTAAACTTATCTCGTGGGGTTACTATTTCGTAGCCATTGGAGATGGCTATTTGCCGAGCCAAGTCGCGCGATTCTTCCTTTAGTTCCCTGGTAGTGCACACAGAGGTGGCTGTTCGAAACATGTTTCTCACAATCGCCCTCTTTATGTGTGAAGGGTGGGAAGAAAGGAAATGAACAAGGATGTTCTTGTTACTTGGCTTTCGATACCACTTTGTCAGGTTACCGCTACTTGATAGGTTTATTTGGACGTCCAAAAACGGAAGCCAGTTCTCTCTCGGTTTCCTCCGGGTGAACTTTATGTACTCGGACTGCTCGTTCAATAATTCAAAGCATTTGTCCATCTCCTCCTGCGTAGAGAAGACGACAAAACAATCATCTACATATCTGCAGTAGAGTAGTGGCCGGAGATCGAGAACAGGGGCTTCTATCTTAGACATAAACACGTTGGCCAGGCTTGGTGCCAATCGCTGTCCCATTGCCAGCCCCCTTATTTGAGCGAAATATTTCCCAGACCATCTGAAAATCGAGCAGTTTAGGCACTCCTTTAAGAGAGCCATTAGCTGCTGGATGGACAATCCATGCATATTTATTCTTCCTTTATGTTCAACAAGAAGTTCGAAGATGGCTTGCATTGCGGAGTCGTTCGACACGTTGGTGTACAGTGCGGTAACGTCGAAAGACTCCATCACGTACGCGTTATTAGGAGACGCGCTACGTAGACGTTCTAGGAACTTTGGGTGTTTGTGAGGTGAGCTGGAATATGTCTAAGCAATTGGATTGGTATTAGGCTTAGAAACCATGTTATCCTATCCGTTGGCCCGTCTACAATGAATAGCAGGAATGAATGGCCGGAGGTCATACGAGACCTGATCCCGTACGTTCGCATCGATTTTTGATGTGGGATGGTGCAGTCGTCAACCACATGCGACTATAATCAGCTGTTCTAATCTTCCTTATTGGAAGTCACGAAAAAGCGGTGGGTTTTTCGAGAAGTTGTTGATCGTGTAATTACCAAAGAGTTTTTTGTCTTTTTGTAAGTGTTATTGAAGCGTTTGGCCTAGTAGATTGTAAATCAGTATACCCTTCCAGGCTCTGAAGAAGGCGATACTGCCGAAATGTCAGCTAGCGCTGTATTGTATTGTGTTTTTATGGAAGTAAATGTATGCTGTTTAAAAACCTCGCGATTGCTGAACAAGAAAACGACACATTCATATTTCAATGCCGAGGTTAAGAGAAAGTCGATCCTGGGAACTATAATAACAGGCTTCAGAATTTGTTCTAACGAACTAGTTTAGGAGAACTTCTTTAAATTTTTCCAAAGGTTTTAACAGTGAAATTGGCAAGCAGAGTTGCTCATTTCCTGTCAAGTACTAAGTCGACAGAGGTCACACGACAACAGTCGCTCTTGCATATATAATCGAGGATATTGTTCGTATTTTTTGAGCAAACGCGAGGTGTTACTATTCTTTGTTCACGATTAAGCTGACGTTTCGGCGAATTTCGCCTTCTTCAGAGCCTGGAAAGGTCAAGTTGATAGCAACTCACTCGGCCAGACGCCTCCATAACCAAACAAAGAAACCCCAAACCAAGATTTCAATCACTTTGAACACAGCTTTGCACACTCACCGCTTTCTATGAGGTCTCCACTAAGTATGTCACGTAGAGACCAACCGCACAGAAATCACGTGGAAGTATAATGTGCCCCTCACATCAGAAAAGCAGTTTTATATACTGCCCTATATCACGCGTGATAATGAGGCATTCTTCCCTGCGGTTCATTTTCGGATTTCTGGAATTAATCCAGAGTGCCTCGAGGGTTTTTCGCGCCTGTGTTCTCGATTCGCGTGCGAGGATCGTGACACATATCCATATCGTGGCAGTTAATCGAGGATAGATTTATTTAATCGCGTAGGTGTCACCATTGGGACATCAGTTGACTGCTTTCTTCTTCTCGAGTGACGTCAGAACAAGGAATGGTCATTATTTTCTATTCTGGTAGTATGACTTGCATTTGATGTTTCGGTTTGACAGAATCCGAGGTTATACTTTAAACACCAAATTTTTTTCATCAAAACATAAAGTAAAAGTTTGATGCTTCCGAAAACGCTATTCGTAGGTTATTTTGACTTGTCTGTATAAAATGACGTTTTGAAATTATTACCGTTCATGAGTTTCTTTAAACGAATGCATAACGATGAAACTTCTTGAGACGATAAAACCTGACATAATTCTCCCGTGAAGTTTTGTTTCAGAAAATTTTCTTATGTTGACCCTTAGATAGGAAGATAAGCCTTTGTGAAGTGAATGCACAAAATACTTAGTTGCAAAAGGAATGAATCATTTTCAGGAACAGCACTTAGGAAGGTCCTACTTGGGTTACTTGTGAAAACCTGGCGAGCGTAGTGGCTGCTGTTATAAATCTTCACATCTCCAGGTGGCGCTCAATTTACTCAAATGTCTGCCAGAAGTAAACGTGAATTTTTTCGCTTGAGACTTTATGTGCACAATATTTAAATAAAAGTTTTTTTGGATAACACATCCATAAGCAAATCCTGCGAGCCGTCGTCTCTATTGCGAAGAAGCAATGTTGTTGTGGCATTAACATTTCCATCTATATTGCTGCATACTACATAACGCCACATGAGAAATTTCCTGGGCATTCGACGAGGAGTGAAAAAAACGGTTCTGGAATGTTTCTTAAGCCAGAAAAAAACGAGTAGTGACTTTCGCGGTTTATGCCTTAATGAGATGACCCTGGGGAGTTTCAGAGGCGAATGTGGCAGCTCATTAAAGGCACAACGGAAATGCTGTTGCTAAACGGCTCGTCGCCCAGCAATTCAACTAATACGATGCGGAAGTTATACAACACGGAACCGCATATTCGGCTTGAATCAGCGTTCATTAGAAACCAATAACAGGGACGATAATTGTAGAGCTCTGGCACTGTTTTCGATTTGTCAGCGACGAAAAAGACAAACCTGATTTTATTACATTCTTAGTCAGAGAATTCTCGCTGAAGCATTGGAAATGGGCAGAACCTTCAGCTTGATCCACTACTTCGATCAGGACCGTAATGTGCACAAGTAGTTAATGTAATGTTTTCTGGAACAATATTCTACTCGCTTGATGTGCAGCTGTCAGCAAACGGCGCTTCAAAAACCGATGTCCAAGTCACCTGTGCCACACAGCAATTTTCTGAGGTGGTGAACATGTTCGACTGATATCCTTTTGCAAAAACGCTGAAACTACATCGAATGCAGTTCTGTGAAATTCTTATTCTAGTAAAAATCAGCAAAGTCTTTGAAAAGATGTTTTTGACAAAAAAAGATTCGGATTACTTTAAAAACTTGGGATACTCGATTAGTCGAATTACCCGCCTACTATTAGAAAACAAAATTTCAACCTCTCCTAGAGATCCTCGTCCAGTCATCTACAGAAATAACGGTGATTGTGCAACCGTTACATGGGTGAAATGAGACTTCATCACACGGAATGAAAGAAAACAAATGTTTTGTTGAGAAAATACTAGAAATTGGAGGCGTTCCATAAACATCCACCTTTGTTGAAAAGCTGAAATGTTTAAGAGGCTTAATAGGGAAACGCAGCTCAGTTTGGTGTCAGCCATTTTCTTCCGAATGTCCACATTGTTTTCCGATCACTATGCAATGGCAATTTCAACAAAATAAAGGATTTTTGCCTGTCACGAAAAATCCTGATGCCACACTGTAGTTCATTCATAATTTATTCATGATCATTTCTAGCGCGGTACCGCTTTCCCTTTTTCGTATTGACAGATTTTTGGTGCCACCTTCATCCCACGCGAGTTTCCGAACCCTTCAGTAAAACTCCGCAGAAACCTTTCCTTCTGCTATCAGTCAACACTTTCGGAGATTTTATAGCCGAAATAAATGTAGAAGACCGCTGAGAAAATGAGGGCTAAACGAATACGATTTGTGCAGTGAAATCATTTGTCGCAAGGAACCAACAGAGAAGGTTGCTTTCCCTTTTATTTTTTGCCTATTACAATTTTCGCGGAAGGGTACTAAGCGAAATACAGCCACAACGTTGCTGAGATATTTGCAAAACTCTGGACCGCAGGTGTCTGTGGTGGGGAACGAACGCTATTGTCTTTTCCGGGGAGTAACGCGTTCACCACCACACCACGCGGGTCCTTCGTTTCGCCTGTCTCTCAGGTAGTTTTATCGATCTTTTGCCATCAGCAATCACCCGTCAACGGGATTGATCTGGGGAGCCCACATCGGCATTGAACCCAGTTAAGCTGAGGCCGTAGAAACAGGCGAAACGAGGGACCCGCATGGTGTGGTGATGAGCGCATTACTCCGTGAAAAAAAAATAGCGCGTTCGTTCCCCACCATAGACACCTGCGGTCCAGAGTTTTGCAAATATCTCAGCAACGTTAGAGAAGGTTGCCTTTTGTGTTTTTCATTCGATGTCCTCTTTTTCGGCAGTTTGGCATATGTGCACTTGTAAAAGCACCGTCTTCCCGGTTGTAAATTTCTTTATATTCGTGGAAAATTCAGGATTTTATGCCGCAGCGGGGCGAGCGAAATGGTGGGAACCCAATTCAAATCGTGACACCTGAGGAACTGCCCCATTCCTCCAATTTTTAAAGTAGTGTTGCCGTCACGCACCTTGTTCTCACTCAACACTCGTTAAATATTCTTCGTCATTAACCGCTTCTCACGTGCTTCCTGACGCCAGAATTTGTAACAAATGTCGCTTCGAAGAATTTCGCGAGGGGGCCAGTGGATATGAGGTGCCTAACTATGTTTCGAAACTTTTCCCGAATAGAGTGATCCATCAATTACGCGTTAGCTTTCCAGTGAAAGAATACTTGTCGATTCCTAGCTCTGCTGGAGAAATTAAGGAATCGCAAAACATGTACTTAAATTGTTGAGCTTGCACCAGGTGGATAAACAGATTTATTGCGGCTAACGTTTCGGCGTCTTCGTCTTCATCAGAGCCGATGATCCGTGTCGGTGGTTCACAGTTGTTCGGTATCTCGATGTGGCCTCTTCGTTGTCGTACCTAGACGGGATCTTCTTCAGTGAACACCGCACGAATGAGCCATGGTCACCCGGAAGCGTTCTTGTATATAGGACGGTTGTTGTTGATATGCTTATTCCTTGATAATAGTTTGTTTTTCAACGGATAATCCAGCCTTCAGCAGTCGGTGTTATGTTAGCTGGCACAATCGCAAAACATTTGCCACTGTAACGTCGCGGATGTAAAATTGCCGAATGCAAAATCCGTTATTGCCCTATGGTCCGATCCAGTAAGCGGAAAGTTTGTTTAAGTTCCAATCTGCATATTTTCTTAGCTTTTTAGAAGCCAAGAATGAATAGTCTCACAAAGGTGGCGAAACTTCTGGCACTTCTGATTTTGGTGCTAACGAACGCCTGGACAGTGTTCGCTTGTGGGATGATGCCGCCTGGTCAAGGTAATCAATAGAAAATTATCATGGGAGTACACACACACATGCAATATTAAAAATAAAGTGAAGAGTCTTGAACAGAGCAAACGTATGCTAGTCATTTGCTGTCTACCACAATTTTTCACAGCAGGGTGTTATGTGAAATACAACCAAAGTGATGCTGAGATATTGGCAATACTCCAGACCGCAGAGTAAATGCATTTTACACTTCATCACTTTTCACGAGCCGCTTTAAGTCAAACTGTTTGATGTAAAGTTTTTTATTTTAAAGTAGCAAAAGAAGAAAAAAGTGCTAAAAAAATACATCGAACAGAATTATTTAATTCTGGAACCGACCGTCATTTAACCTCGGTACTATAATAATCAACATTTGTTCATATTGTTGAGTTTGCTCAAGGTGGATACGAGTTGTTTATTCGGCGTTTCGACGTCTTCGTCTTCCTTAAAGCTGACGATCCTTGCCGATGATCCATAGTTCTTTCTCTTCTATGCGTGGCGTCTTCGTCTCGCATCGGGCCGGATCTTCCACTGTTGAGCATCTCGAATGAGCTCGAATTGAGGCTATCAAATTAAGGTTTATATCCATTTGCACTCTGTATATATTTCGAAACCGACTTTCCTTGAATCTCGGTATCACTAATCAATATGTATTCTTTCTTTGATGAGCTTACACGAGGTTGGTAATGATGTTCATTTTCGGCTAACGTTTCGACGTCTTCGTCTTCCTCAGAGCCGATGATCCGAGTCGATGGTCCTCGCTTGCTATTCGCCTCGACGTGGCAGCTTTGCCTTCGTGTCGAGTTAGGTCTTCTTCAGTGAGCCATCTCCTCGAATGAGACATCCTTACTCAGTGATGCCCTTTTATACACGATGCTGATGGTCGATATAATGATAATGTCCGGTGATAATTACTTGTTTTTCTTCCGGACATACATCATTGCACACATCGTGCAGAAGTCGGTGTTGTTATCAGCTAGCTTAAAGTCGGTATTTTGTTAGCTAGCATTATTTAATTTTTAATTTTTCACAACGGAACTACGGAATGTCGTTGCAGCAAGCACGAGAAGCTTCAGCATCACCAGGTTCACCTTGCCAACGGCCATGGTCTACTCGACCAACCCCAATCTTCCCGCGCGGTTTCCTGGTATTGCAACTAGCGTTGGAGGAGCTCGGGCATTTGTATCACGTATTGTAATGCAAGCGGTGAGTTCACAGCTTTTGAATTTCTAGTTCTTCTTTCGCGATTTTTGTAAGACTGTAGAAAGTGGATTTAAATTTTCAGACACTTGATCGTTTTGATTTCAACAGAGTTTGTCATCTTAGCTCAGTGTAATTTGAAAACTATGTAAACCCTATCAGGTAGTGAAGAACTTCCTTCTTGAGGTCATTGATGTTCTCGAGCAGCAAGGTCGTAGCGCTGGGCTCTCTGATGCCATAATCGCAGTCATTTTGGGTCAGCTCACTGTCCGGATAGACTATACTCCGTTGCAATGCGAGCAAATTACTGCTGACGGAGCAGCGAATATGAATTGTGAGTTCTTCACTTCAAACATCACGAAAGCGCATTTACAAATGTAGCATAAGTGTTTAAAAGAGTTGCAGCTTCTTCAACACTGTCACGAAAACCCCAACTCACTCCTTCACATCCAATGAAAAACTGTCTAGCAGAGCTCCCTAAGAATGCGAAGTCAAATCGACTCAGCCAGTATTCAACGACATTCAGGAAGAGACACAGTAGTCGTAAAACAGCAATCGAAGCTATAAGAAAATATGAAGATTTTTGTAGACGATGGATGAGTGAAAACGAAAGAAATTCAAGAAATGCTGCGATCCGTACAGCACGTGATGTCTTATCGTGTAAAAAATTCCCTAATAGTGTACGCTCTAGACTGTCAAAGTTAACCCTGGTATCACTTGCAGTCATGTTATTCTTGCGCAAAATGACGTAAACATGGAGGAAAATCGCTATGATTTAGAACCACCTTGTTGAGCAGAGGTTGTGACGAAGTGAATTCTGCTGAAGGTACTGAAGTTGAAGCGGGAGATGAGGGAGATGATATATTCTCGAAGAAACCACGAACACAATGGAATGCTCAAATTTCGCCGCTTCCATTATGCAGTTCTCTAACAAATAGATTATTTCCACTTCTAGCGAGGAATCTGAGGAGTTTCAGTTAGGACTGTACGTATTTACTACGGCAAATTAATAAGAAGCTATAAGGACCAACGAACTAGTAAGAAATTCTAACCTCAATTCGAATTATAATTCTTTTATTATTAGAGTTCCTGCCATCGGAAAATTCCACATTTTAGAACATCATCAGAGAAATTATTTGAATTAGTGCAATACTTTTATACTAGTAAAGAAGATTAGAGAATCACTGACGAAAACTAATTCTGGCGCTTTTGGGACTTTCTCGTGGAAACGAACGGTTTATTGAAGAAATTGCTTGCAGTTCAACGCGGCATGATGGTGCCTCACTGCATCGTCGTCCGCAATACGGTGACATCCTTATGCGGAGGAATGAATAACTGTCGGCTGGATATACCCATGAATATCGAAGCTATTCCCCCTACACACTTAACAATTTCAGGAACGCTCTCGGTCAGAATTTTATTCTTTTTCATGCAATTTCGATACGAAACACATTCTGTGTAGACCACAAACATCATCATGGCGAATTGGTCAACAGCGATGTGGCAAAGTGTGGTGAACAGAGCGGTTCGTATGTTGGCATCTGGGCCATTTGGAACGGACTTCTCCACGGCACTTGGGAACGTCAACTGAAACGCGGGCTAAGTTATGAAGCTATTGGAATAAACTATGCATTTATGTGAATTTTCCCATTTAAACCTCTAGAGTACTATCCTCCCAGCGGTTTACTGCCTCATCGTTGCTCGAAGGTGTTCCTGGGTGTCGGACTGCGTTGTACAGCAGTGGATTCATTATCTGGCAGGTTTACCATACTAAGAATGAGTGCGGCGTTTCCATCAGGAAGCTTAGCCAAGAGTAAACCAATACCAAAATCCACCATCGTCTTGGTGTCGAAGCCGCATGGTGACAATTGTCCTTCTGATCCAAAAAGGCTGCGACTGCCTGTGGTGATGAAGACGTGCAAAGCTGTGTTCATTGTGATTGAAATCTTGGTTTAGCGTTTTCTTTGTTTTGTTATGGAGGTGTTTGGCCGAATAGATTGCTGTCAACTTCACCTTTCCAGGCTCTAAGGACGGCGAAATCCGTCGAAACATCAGCTTATTCATGAATAAAGAATAAAAATAACACCTCGCTTTGCTCAACAAGAATACGAAGAATTACACATTATGTGGTTAATTGGACCACCTCGAGTTGGCCTTGTTTTTCTCATACCTTCACTGTAGATGGATTAGTGCCAAATTTTCCTGGGAGAATAAAAGCACCGACTTGATTTATTAGCAGAGCAGCGCTAGTTATTGCTTATTGCATAAACCAAATATGCACTAAACCACCTATAGATATTTGACGAAATCTAGGGCATGGTGCACAGATCGGCCTATTAAGGCTGAAAAAATTATGCTTTATCTTCAAGAAAATGCTTTAATACTTCAAACGAAAAACCAGTTGTCCGCACATCGAAAAATGGTCATATCTGGTGGCATGAACTAACAGGAAAACGTTGACAAAAGATCATCCAATCCTATACCTTCAGTCTTCCCATCTTTTGGACATTTCCATTCTTTGGTACTCGTTCCCGATATTTCTCATGGTATTAAACATTCTTTCGCAAGTTTTCACCCTCTAAGTGCTAAGGAGTAATCTTGAGCAGATTCGTTTTTCCTGAAAACATTTTCCACATCCGCTGAGAAAAAGAGTGGTCGAAAATCGAAGTGAAAACCATGCGATTGTACGCTGCAACGTGGCATTTCAAAAGCTTCATGTACTGAACGGAATCTCCTTTCACCTAGCTGTTTTTAATGCTTCCAACTTAACAAAATCTACCTCGATAAAGGACAAAGAATGAAGCTCCCTGATTTGATAAGACTTCATAAAGTATCGTTGAAGGAGATTGAATGTATATCTGGCCTTCACAATTCCTCGCAGTGGCTTACTGATGTATCGAGTCAGTGCTGCTGCCCTCTCAAACAAGTCTGGCAAAAATTTGCCGACCATGAAGGGATGAAGGCTTGGTGAGCTCTTGGCGCGGAGACCTTTCCATCTGTATTGCAGGACGCCTCCGACCACTGCGTTACACGCACCTCCATCTATCCATCTTCATGTAGATGGAAGCAAAAAAAGGCCGCACATCATGGCACACCACGCTTCACCGTGCTTTCTGAGTTGGCCACAGGTAGCCTAATTTTCTGGCCATCTTGCTGAAGAAGTTTAGAGTAAACAATTAGTAAACGAGGGAGAGCACTATGGCATGGTGACCCGTAGCATTACTTCTCACCAATAGAGACAAGTGCGCATAATTTTTTTTATTAACTTGCTAATCAAAACATTTTTGTTTGGAAATTGTACACAGGAGGTGACAAATAGGGATGCCCGCATCTATTGGCAGCAAACATTTATAGTATTATCTGAACATGTGAAGGTATGCAAGAAAAAACTACGTTCACCAGTACATCAATTGCACAAATAAAATGACCGCCTTCCGACAGACTCGCTGTTGGAAAGCATTTCTGAAGTTTTTGCTGCAAAATTTCGAATTTCCAAGAGTTCACTACAAAAGCGCTATTGCCCTACCAAAATGTTAACTATGGCAAGCTTTATAAATGCAAACTTTCAGAGAAGCATATGGAGTTCTACGAAACTCATTCATCTCAGATCATGAGCGTTAATTGTTCGAAGGCTTCATTTTATGCGAAGTGCGAAAAGCACAAAAAATGCTTCCAAAAGCTAACAGTTCCATTCCCATGCAATCAAATTATCCCAGAATTAAATCTGAATTGAGTTTCTTCTTAAAACCAACTACCAACTAAAATTGGAGAGGGCAGGGAACCCACGGACACACTATCAATTAATCTCCATATTCTTGTTGAGCAAACACGATATTTTACTCTACACCCTAACATGGTAGAGCTAACGTTTCGGCAGATTTCGCCTTCTTTAGAAGCAGAAAGGTTACTTTGACTACAATCTACGCAGCCAAACATCTCCTTAACCAAACAGAGAGTGTGCTAATCAAAAATTTCAATCGCATTGAAAATAAAATAGCTTCGCGCACGTATCACTTTCTCTAAGGTGTTCCACTGGGTATGTCATGTGGAGAGCAACTACAGAGAGGTCGTATGGAAGGGCAAAGTGCGTACGTTTCTTCAAGAAGGACATAGCAAAGCATTTGATCAATGCCGAAGTTAAAAGAAAATCGGTCGTAGAAATTACTCCGATAATAACTTGTTTTTCTCTGGCAATCTATCCTCGAGAAGTCCGCATCATTATCAGGTAGCACAAAGTGTAACAATATTTCAAATGCAGAATTTCCTCTATGCTTGGCATGACTAATGAACAGGTACTTTGTTTCAGTGATAAGCCAACATGAGGTTGTCACCAAACTTTTATTCGGCTAACGTTTCGACGTCTCTATCTTCCTCAGAGCCGATGATCCATGTCGATGGCCACAGTCGCTCATACTCCTGATTTGGTGTCTTTTTTTCGCATAGAGCGGGATCTTGTTCCATGAAACACCGATTAAATCAGGCAATACTATCCGGCGATGCTCTTTTATACGAGACGGTTATTGTTGAAATAGTGATGGTCCGGTGGTGAAAACTTGTCTTGTCCAGATAATATATCGTTCAGGAGTCGTTGTTATTACCAACATAGACGGTGTTTACACCAGAGATACCACGAGGACACGCCGGATAAGACACCGCATTGAGCGTAGGAACGACTAAGTTCGTGAACTTGCGCCATCTGCTTTGACAAAAAAATGAGGACTTATAAACGTCGGCCGAATCAAAATGTTTATCACTCTTGTAACAGCTTATTAATGAAGAAGTACCTGTTGAGTAGCAACAAAATGAACGATAAATCCCCCAACGTTGATCAATCCCTGAGGTACGCGCCATGCATTTGACTTCAATGGGAATGGTTAGAAGTGATTCAATGCATATTCGGCCTTTACAATAACTCAATGACTCGCGATGCCCTACCGATGTATTAAGCCAGTGATGCTGTCCTCTCAGACATGTATGTATGTATGTATGTATGTATGTAAAATCTGCTAAGCGAAAATGTATCTGTTGTTTGATTCACTCTGATGACGAACTACAGCCCATCGATGTTGCAACGGTCATTTCAACAGTGAGGTGATCATTAGTGAACAAGGCATCACCAATCCGCTGATGTGCTTTGTAGTCGCTTCGTTCGAGCTCGTCGCTTAGCAAGTGTGGAAAAATGAGTTCACGTGAATGGAGGAATTTAGGTTCCAAAACTAAACAGTTATGGAATTATTATAAATTTAAAGCTTATTTCTTGGCCTTCTGTGACAGTTCGAGAAATCTTGAATGTCATAAATATAAGCTGATTGGAAAGATTTTAACAAATTTAGAAAAATTTGTGGCCGTCCACTATCATGGAGAATGAGTGACGCTGAAGTAAGTAGGAGGTGCGGTATAGCCAGTGTAAACTACGGCCTTCAAAGTGGCACCAATAATGATGAGGTTCGTAATCCCTTCAGTAAAAGCTTTCAAGATTTTGCATTGATTATAGAAACTGAATAAACATTCGATTCAGGGAAAATTTTATACTTCGAAATGAAAAGATTTTCAGGCCAGGCCTCCAGAAATGTTTTTTGTACTTCGCCTGTTTTCTACTCGCATTTTCGTTTGGAGAACAACGAATTTACATACAAAGGTAGAGATCTCCGAAAACAAACTTTTTCACATATTTGTGTCAACTGAAGTGCAAGGAGTAATTATAATTTAAAAACGTGGCGTTTCTTGCTTTTAAGAGCATGCCACAAAACTCAATGACGGCCTTTCGCGAGCACCACAGTCAGACGCTATGGGTAGACTTTACCCACAAACAGCGAATTGAATTCCGTTACAGTAGACCACTACCAACGGTATACCGCCTCATCGTGGCCAGGAGGTGTTCTTCGGTGCCGGACTGCTATGTACAGCAGGAGATTTGTTTCCCCAGCAGGGTGGTTGGGGCTGTTCGTGGTGGTGAAGACCTGGGGCAAACTTTGGTCAGGCTGACCTCGGGACTCCTGCGAACCATAATGGCCTAACCAGAAAATTTCCGGAAAACGGTGATTATTCTGGGGCCGGCACAACCAGGGACGACGGGCCTTTCAAGTAACAAGTTTCAAGTAATTATGTGCTCAGTTTCCTTATTGAAATAGAATACTTACAACAATTTAACCAGCAAGAAATAGGAAAAGTAACCAATCCATTCATTTATATCACTCGGAACGGTGAAATAAGGACACCTTCGGTTATCTTATCACAAACGAGTAAGCTCATTCCTATGAGAAAGGATTGGCAATTATAGTGAAAGGAACTGAAGCGATTTAGCTACCTAATCAAAAAAGAACCGTTCAGATAGTGATCGTTTATCTTCTAGTAACGGATAAAGCTCTTGAAGTCTGTTTCAGTGACTAGACGCTGACTGATTGACTTCCCATAAACGTGGGTGAATCCTTCGACTAAATGAGTGGCACGTATGGAAGCCATTTTATTGTTTTCTTCGATGGTTCCATTAAGTATAAGTGAGAAGGGCTGCGAAATCCCTAAATTGATGTATTTATTAATTTAATTTTTTTTTCGCTTAAGCTAATGAGGAGTCCTAAGATTTTTCCTAGAAAAGTTCGTAAACTTTATCTTTTATGAGCAATTTACTGACCATTATGGCTGTCTTAGTGGTCGTTATAAACATTGATGATTCCGCTCTTTCCACACGTGGTGTTTCTCAGTAGGTAAAAAACCTTTCTATATTTCCAATAACCCTGTCAATGTGACCATATTTCTGGCGCGCAAGTCTTCTCAAGGTTTCAGAAGAAGCGGGTAAAACAGCTCTGAATTTATAATAATTTCAATGTGGTCGGCTTTTGAAGCCGTTTGTATATCTGAATATAGGATCAATAAACACACAAAAAAGAAGTTTTTCTAATGAGCTAAATTACATTTTTTGAACGAATGCAAGGGTTGCAAAGCATGCCTTCGGGTTGATCGTTTTCACCAATGACAGGAATCAGCTTAATCAGTACCGTGTTCACCTTTTTGGGTAATTCGGCAACCACAACAGTTTGTGAATTTTCTAAGATAGACGTGAATGATGAAAGCATATCTCTTGTTTTTGGGCACACGGGAGCAAGTGGCACCAATAACTAGTCGTCTGCACAGGTTTTCAAGCCCGCATTTAGTCTACTTTCTTTAAGCTATTTGAAGGATGAAGAGTCAACCTCTAGGCGCTGTTCATTCTCCGAGAAATACGCCTTGCATTCAGCTTCACTAAGCATCGCTGGAGGTGATTGAATATATATCTGGCCTTCACAATGATTCGCAGAGGTCCACCGATGTGTCGTGCCATCGAGCCAGCGCTGATATTTTTCCAGATAACCATGGTACCAATTTGCCGAGCCCGCAGGGATGGAAAGCTAGGTGAGCCACTCGTGCTGGAATCGATCCATGTGTATTGCAAAGCACCTCCTACCACTGCGCTACACGGACCCTTAGACGCCGTTCTCCTAAAATTGCCTTCCTGATCGGTTCAATAGCTTTAACCGTTTTTTATTAAACCTACTTGATGTTGAGGATTTTGAGGCGGATGTGAACACAGAAGAAGGAATAAAGGCGTTGTGGACGCGCACGTGAATGCTATCCTTATTTTGCCACTACGATCTCGATGGAAGACCGCAAAATTATCCACTTTGTGCTCTCATTCAACACAGGTGTTTTTTACAAAGGCTTACTGTTGCAGTGGCATAACTCGAGAACTAGGAAGCATTCCATCAAGAGGCAATAAATTATTACATAGGCAAGAGCTCCGTTTCATACATTCTTGTTTGCCTTCTTGTATGCCGATGTCTGATCTCTCCACATAATCTGGAAAATGGAACAGCATTTATTGCGGACGATTCTTTTTTGATTTTATATAAATAATGTTATCAGCAAGCAATGATTGTATAAGTGACAGTCAAAGAATGCCTCAACCCTTCCGTTTTCGGTGTATGATCTTCTACCTCAGTACAAATCTTAATATGTGTTCCTTGATTGGTAAGCAGGCATGAATTTCATAAAATGTTCGTTCGACTACGTTTCGACGCACTCATCTTCTTCAGAGCCGATGGCCCCAATCTATGCTTCACAGTCATTGGCCCACGCTGTGTGATGTGTACGCGCGAAATGCCAGTATATAAATAAAAATTGAGAGCTTATTGTGAATCACTATGTTACAGAAAATTTCTCCATCAGATAGAGAATACTTTAATTCTCTCTACCTATCTTGTACATTCTATGGGTCGATGGTGACCGCGTTGCTACAACGCCGCGTGCATGCCCTGCGTCCATGTCCCGTTCTGGCCAATGGGCACGCCGCTCGCTTGGTCGCAGCCACGCCCACTAGCGCCGTCATTTGGGCCAACGACGCCGTGGAGAGCGCCGTGGAGAGCACCGTCGTGAGCTCCATCATTATTTCCCTCACGTTCATTCTTTCCTTGTGGATTCATTGGCTTAGGTCGTAATGGTATTAAGTGTAATCCTTAGCTCTTGCATGGCTGATATATTAATGTTATCGTTGATTCTCGTGTAATTACGTTGTGTGTGTTAATGCATTCTATTAGGTAAAAAACCCATTGAACCACCTTACTCGTAATTTGTTGCTCGTACATTACAAATTCCATCGCATTATTGTGTAAATAGTATGTATATATGAATAAAAGTTTTATTACCTAAGTTAGAGGTGCCTCACAAAAAATTCTTCACTCTTACTCACTCCCGCGAACACTCTTCATATTCTTGCGCTGTGTGCCGTTACATATGTCACTAGAGCAAGCAAAAAGCAATGTCTCTGTGATTTTGCTAGCTGCTTATAAATAAATGTCAGTCAAGGCTATCAGATAAAGATGAGAGAATAAGGCTACAGTGATCTGTTTCTGCATTCTAAAACAACGTAATACAATTGTAGTCTTGGACATTCACTAGAAAACATCTCAAAAGCACTAGAGTGCTCTTTTTTCAATGATGCAACTGGACTTTCAAATTGCTAACTATTAGTTGCAAAAAAATGTAGAACTTCGAATGTTATAGTTCTCCAGTTCCAACATGGTCACCTATACCACTTGGAGCCCATCCATCGTCGAGTGACTCGACTGCTCACCAGTAAATCTTCCATTGTCCCTGTCGCGTGCAAGAGTAGCCAAGTGAGTTTTGCTCGCTCCAGAGACTCGTTGATCACCGTAGCTTCTTCCAACGATTTCGTTAAGAACTCTGACCACAGTGTGAGTGATCAATCCGCATTAACTCCCAAGTCCGACTTTCTATTAACCTCGACGTTGATTGAATAATTATTTCTACTTCTGTTCAGCAAACACGAGGTGCTATTTTATTTCTTTATTTACGTGCAAGTTGACGTTTCGGTGGATTTCGTCTTCCTTATAGCCTGGAAAGGTCAAGTTGACTGTCAAGCGACGATCGTAACTCTTACTTCAAAATCTTCTCCGTCATGTCTCTGCGTCCTGTGCGTGCCTAGTGGAGTATTTGGTTTACGTTTGCCGGCAAGAATCGAGAACACAAGCGCGCAAAACTCTAGAGGCATTCTGGATTGATTCCAAGAATCCGAAAATGAACCGCAAGGAGGCCTCATTATCACGCGTGATATTGGACAATATATAAACCTGTTATTTTGATGAGATGGGCACAATACTATTCCGTGTGAACTCTGAGTGGATGGTCTCCACGTAACATATTTAGTGGAAGACTCATAGAAAACGGTGAGTGTGCAAAGAAGCTATTCTGTGTTCAATGTGGTTAAAATTTTGGTTCAGCATTTTCACTGTTTGGTTATGGAGGTGTTTGGCGGTGTAGATTGCAGTCAACTTGACCTTTCCAGGCTCTGAGGAAGCCGAAATCCGCCGAAACGTCAGCTTGTACGTAAATAAAGAAATAAAATAGCACCTCGTGTTTGCTGAACAGAAGTAGAAAGAATTCCGCATTAAGTTCAACTTCCTGAGAAATCCAGTCACTAACGGCACATGTTCATCGGTTGTCATTCACCCGCATTTCATGTCCGACCCACCTTATCTTCGACTGTCTGGCGTACAGAAGTACATTTCTAATTTTGATTGTTGGCGCAGGTCGGAGCATCGGATTTCTTTCCTTAGTTTGCTTGTGCGACGCGAGATACTCCTAGCGTTGTTCTTTTGATGGCGCTTTCGATAATACTGAGTTACGCCTTTTCTTTCTTGCGCAACGGCCAGGTTTCTAACGCGTACCTTGAGGCAGGAACTACCTAGAGGGAAGGCACCGAGTCGGGCGTTCTTTGTTCTCTTCAATAAATCCTCGGCGCTGAACATCTGTGCAGGGCACCCATGACTGCTTCTACTTCAACAACTCATTTAGAAGCCTCCTTGAAGTCAATGAAAGCGAGAGAGACGACTCTCTCGTGCTCTCACGGTACTCCACTAAGTCATGTTATCGTGTGGATGTAGTGCACTTTACCGAATCTTTTTCGAAACCCTGCTTGCTCACATGGCTGTCTTTCGCCCAGTGTTTTGCCAATTCTGTTTAGGATTACTGGAGTGAAAAGCTTGTAGACGATTGACAGCAAGCAAATTGGACCATAATTCCCGATATCATAGAAGCCACCCTTCTTGAACTAAAGCACGGTTTTGCTAGACTTTCACTGAGTAGACCTGATCTTGCATTCGGAGAGGTAACGTGTGAACAGCCGAGCCTGTATGCTTAAGAGCTGGCGGAAAGTGCTTCAGGAGTTCAGATCTTATCCTGTACAGACCTGGTGCTGTTCGATTTTTCACCGGCGAAATGGCATGTCGGATTTCAGAAGGGAGAACCGGTGGTACAACATATCCATCCTCCTTTATTTCATATGACGGAAGATGAGCGTGGCTATAGAAGAGATTTGAGTAGTATTCGTGAATAATTTTCTTCATTGCGTTTCTGGACGCTGTAGCTGTTCTCTCTGGGCGTCAAAGTGCAATCATCTTGGTCTTGTAATTGATGGAGCTTCGGTGGGCTTTGCGAATGCTTTTCCAAGCCTCTTCAGTTTTGACCATTACGGCTGCTCTTCTCTTTTTAAGATCTTCCTTTAGCGCCTCTCTGCATTGTTCTGCAAGCTCGCACGCTAGTTCGCGGTTGTCTATAGCTCGTGCGGTTCCACGCTGGTGTATCAGCTCGAGTGTTTCTGGAGACAGACATCTCTTGGAGACTTTCCAACTTTCAGCTTTCATAGCGCCAATATAGAGATGCTGAATTCATGCAAGATTCTATTTCTTGTGTAAAGAGAAGAAGGAAGGAGCCGATCGTATTCTTCGTCGATGTTGTCGACAACGGCGTCTTTCAAACGGTTTACTAATGAATTAAATAAGTCCCAGTTTACCGTGGTTCATGGACTCCAGTCTTTGAATTTAGCGGCTTTTTCTTCTTTTCCAAAAAATAGAATCTTGTATGAAGGAGACGATGGTCGGATCCAGTGTAGAATTTTGGAACAATAGCGACATCGCTTAGGCAAAACCTTCTATTTACTATGATGTGGCCTATTTCGTTATGGTACTTTCCATTGGGAGACTTCCACGTCCAGCGCTGAGGGTGGAGCTTATGGAATTGCAAGTTACCATGGTTTGTCTTGGTCGACATGATAAACTCAGACAGCCGCTCGCCCTGTTCATTCCATTCTCAATGTGACGTTCTTCAGACGTTCTTCTTGGTCCAATCGTGGCGTTTAAATCTCCAATGAATCTCTAACCTTGAAGAGTGTGTGGTCTTCTCTGTAAGACTTCTCCAACTCTATATAAAACGCTTCGACTTGTTTATATTCTTGTTGAGCAAACGCGAAATGTTATTTTATTCTTTATTCAGGAACGAGCAAACGTTTCGGCGGATTTCGCCTTCCTCAGGGCCTAGAACGGTCAACCGCATAACAATCTACCCGGCTTAACGCGTCCATAACTAAACAGGGAAAACGCTAAGCCAAGATTTCAATCACATTGAACACAGAATAGCTTCTTTCCGCACTCATCGCTTTTTATGAGTTTTCCACTGAGTATGTCGCGCGGAGACTAACCACACAGAATTCACATTGAAGCGTAATGTGCCCATCCCATCGGAATAACAGGCTTATATACTTACCAAAAACACACATGATAATGAGGCATTCTTTCCTGTGCTTCATTTCCTGATATTTCGGTTTTCTACTCACTATGATGTCGTCTATTTCGTTATGGTACTCTCCATTGAAAGACTCCCACGCTTAGCGTCAAGGGTGGAGCTTTTGGAATTGCGAGATGCCGTGGATTGTCTTGGTCACCATGACAAATACTGAGAGAGCCGCTCGCTCTGTTCGTTCCATTCTAATCCGCTGGTGCCAACGTGTCGTTCAATAAACGTTCTTCTTGGTCCAATCTTGGCGTTGAAATCTCCAATGATGACCTTGAAGAATGCGTGGCTTTCTCTGTAAAACTCCAAGCCCATATAGAACGCTTCGACTTCTCCTTCGTCATAGTTTGATGTCGGCGCGTAAACGACGAAGATTGTCAAAGCCGGAATTGATCCACATCTTTTTAATCGTAAACGTCCGATCCGGATTGTAAGTTGTTCGAATGAATCGATGTTCATGTACAAACTCGTGTTGACGAGAATGTCGACGCCGCCGACTCCTCTACTGCCGCATCTTCTGAGAAACAGTTCTTTTCTGGTGCCATAGACGGCGTTGAAAGGGTAGTGTCTTCTCATCTCGACCAATCCGATGTCGTCGTGCCTCGTCCTTCTTGCTAGCATGAGCAAGCCTTCTATCGAGAATTCGGATGCAAGCGCACGTGCATTATAGGTACAGATCATCACCTTGGTTCTTCTTGATCCAGGCAGCTTCAATTGGCCCTGAGATTTTAGAAGCCTCTCCGTACTCGTCCTACACAACACTGCCGAAATGGGGGCTCTTCCGTGGTTAGAGGAATGAAACCTCTTTTTTTAACTGTGCTTGGCATTTTTGATAACCACGTATAGCTTGCTAGAGTCTGAACGTGAGGACTAGGTATACTCATGGGTAGCTTACCAAGTTTTCGCAGAGTGGACATGGGGCTTATTTGTTGGAGGCGACTCCTAACCGCCTCCCATATACTTCCCAGTTACTTGATTGCAGGCTCTTGGCCGATTTGACTCGTAGAATACAATCCGCATAAGCAAGAACGCTCCCGCACACATGAACGAATTCGCCTCGTAAATACTGAAAGTGTGTGCCAAATCAGCGCAGCAAAAACAGGAAGTCCATCCCTTCGATTCACCTGCGTCTCAGGGAAGCAAAGTCGCTTTTGGCCCGCGATTAACTCCTATCCACCACCAGAGGAGGCTCCACGTAGCCTTGCGGCTAACCGGCTATCGGGATCCCTCATATGAGGGGGATACATGGCAAGTATCAAGTATAAAGTTTAATTAGAATTCACATAATTCTGCCGCACTGCATTTTCCTAGGGCTCCTTTTCTTTTCCACTTTCGCCGCTTAATATCAAAAATCTGATCAAAAGGTTATCGTGTGAGAGTTCCTTAATGGTGATGAATGCTAGTTAGATACATTCCCTTTGTTTACAGGCTAAGAATTTATACTTAAAATTACAAATATATGTAATTCTTCGTATTTTTGTTGAGCAAACGCGAGGTGTTATTGTTCTTTGCTCACGAATAAGCTGACGTTTCGGCGGATTTCGCCCTCCTCAGAGCCTGGAAAGGTCAAGTTGACAGCAATCTACTCGTCCAGACGCTTCCATAACCAAACAAAGAAACTCTAAGCCAAGATTTCAATCACGTTGAACACAGCTTTGTACACTCACCGCTTTCTATGAGGTTTCCACTAAGTATGTCACGTAGAGACCAACCGCGCAGAAATCACATGGAAGTATAATGTGCCCCTCCCATCAGAATAGCAGTCTTATATACTGCCCTATATCACGCGTAATAATGAGGCATTCTTCCCTGCGGTTCATTTTCGGATTTCTGGAATTGATCCAGAATGCCTCTAGAGTTTTTCGAGCCTGTGTTCTTGGTTTTCTAATTACCTTAACCTCGTGGCATTACTCCACAGCCCAGCGTCGTGGAAGCTATGGCTAGCAGTGAAATGCAGTGCCAAATGCTTCACCTTGTTTGTGAGACTTATTTTTTATTTATTCTTTTAGTTTATTTCTGGCCCTTAAAATTCTAAGCAATTGGAGCTAACTCAGCTGAAAAAGAATTTCTGTTCTTTGGTTGGATCTCTCACAAGGCAACAACGAATTTAATTTAACATTCGGCACTTGTACGGCAGTGATGTCAGCACAAAAAACGTTTTATCAGGTCTTTGACTTTCCCAAGTTTGAGAAGTTTCCAACCTTCTGTATTCAAATGCAACTTCTGCGGAGCGACTTTTGTGACAATTCCTCTACCCGTATCACATATCGAATCGCTTAAGAGGGTGAAGTGTAGGACAAATTTTGAATGAGAACGAGCTTCGTGAAAGTGACCACCTAAAAAATTTCACCTAATGCGCCAATTCGTCAGGTGATGCGAGTTAAACTGGTTTCCCACCACAACATTTTGGTTTCTGTATTGTAAAATTTAGCTCCTTCGTAATTAAAGAAGGTTAAAATCTATAAAACGCCGTCATCACGGGTGCACTTCTGAGGAACAGAAATCTTCGGTGCTGAACGTTTTTGGTGGCGAATTCCTAATAAGGAGATAACGCATTAGTTAAGCTCTGGTTTTCCCACCAGCCTCCTCCTACTTAGTATGGCCATGAAATTTCCTTTATTAATAAAGAGGATAACTGAGAGCCAAAAGAAAAGGTTATATACAATTCCGCTGAAGGATTCAGAAACGAGGCTAAGATAATAAGACCTCACCAAGAATACGTTCATAACAGAAAAAAAAGGGAGATCAAGTGAAAATTTGTAGAAAGAACAGCGACGTTAAGAAATCAGGTTTTGGCTTGAGGTACCCGAACCATTTACTTTGTTGGATTTGACAATGCATCGGGTTGGGAAAAGACACTAGACGCTCTAAAAAAAATTGACTGAAATGACACAGAGTTGAGGCTTCATTTGTGACTTTTCAAACGCTCCAGATTTCCAATAAATGTGAATCTTTAAGGTGCGCCGTAGTTTTTTCATAATTTTTCTCCGAGGTACAGAGAAAACAAAATTTGTTATAGTTCATTTCGTATAGCGAAGTCTCATTCCGTTCGCGTAATGGTCGCAAACTCATCATTGATTTAGCTCATTTGCTCCAATGTTTGGTAAAGGTCCACCAAATAAGTTTTAAACGACCTCTTCTTGTATTAAGTGATCAATTTGATCCGTTAACTATCTTAAGTGTTTGAAGTAGTCCGAAATGTTTTATCGCGAGCAAAGCTTCGAGGCAAACACTGCTGGATTTTACTAAGAAAGGAACTTACGATACACTAAACATGATTCCAACATTTTCGTTAGTGGATAGTACTGAAATCGTTGTTTACTTGGTAAAATTGTGGATCATAAAAGGGCTTGGACATCAGTTTTTGAAGAACTGCTTACTGACAGTTCCACTTCAGGCGAATTGTGAATTGTTCTGGAAAATATTTCTTTCACTCTGTGAGCCGCATTACGGTGATAATCGAAGTATTGCATGAAGCTGAACATTTCACTTATTTCCAGTACATTAGCGACGATTCATTCTACGATTCAGAATGTAACAAATTATTTTTGGTTGCTTCTTTGAGAACAAATCGAACGCCCAGTCAGGTTGTCGACACTGTTATGAGTTCGTTGTGAACTTTGAAAATGATGAATGAACGGTTCCGTGTTGCTCAAGCTGGCTTCCCAAGTTGTTTTGCCTCAGCATTCCGCTTGTGCCTTAAATGCTATACGAAGTCAGTGAATTTCAGCAAATGTAGAAATATGTCGTATTAAGTAAGTTTATACTTGAGAGTAGTGCGAGTGCTAAAATTGTCCCCAAAAAATCCTTAGCAATCAAATGGTTCTCTCAATTAGGCGAAAACTGCGCAGGTTATATTACTCTATTCATGCCGAAATCACAATGCCTAAACTGAACCTTTTGCTACTCATTTCAGTGCTCATCATAAGTTTTTGCGAGTTGCGTAGCGCCGCTTCCCAAGCAACGGAAGCTTTACTCCAATGTCAGTTGTGCTGAACAACAGAAAGAAGTTCTCATAAAATTCTCAGTTCTCAGATAAAAGACATTCGAATTGGGAAAGCTGCCGCCACATTTATGTTTTCGAGGTATTCAAAGATTCCTCCTGAAATAACGCTTTAAGAAAAACGCTGTTGCTTGCAATAATAACGAAAATTTTCCAGCTCGGAACGTAAAACATTATGTTTATCCTGCTCATGAATCACAAATCGAAAGCACCATTAGTGCTGCTTGATCATCGGCCCTGCGACGAGTTCTTTTTACGAACGCAGAAGAAAGGTGCATAACCATTCCCGTGTTGTAGGAGTTCCGTGTTCTTTCAATTGAATTGATGAGCGACGAGCAGTTTCGCCTCGACATTCCTCTGCGCATTCAATACGGTACTGCAGTGACTCAACGAATCTCTGCCAAAAAAGGGAAATGCCAAAATTTATACATTTTCTGCTGAACAGTCATGCGAATGCTCCATGTCAATATGGATTGGAAATAGCTTCAGTTTTTATTAAGCTTTTCCTCTCACCTATCACCAGTCACCACAATGGTGCGTGTGGCACAATGGTCGACGGCACCCTGCAACACACGCGTGGGGTCGATCCCAGCGTTCATGGCCCGCCAAGCTTTCTATCCCTCCGGGGTCGGCAACTTTTACCAAACTTGCCTGGGAGGATAGCAAGACTGGCTTGTTTAATCAGTAGGCCACTTCGAGTCAGTGCAAAGCCCAGATGTGCATTCAATCACCTCCAAACGAAGTTTAATGAAGTCGAATGCCTGATGCATCCCACAGGGATTGATCAACGCCGAGGTGCCAGTAAACTTCTTATTTCTTCCTATAAAGAACAAGAGATGTACTATGCACTCGCTCGAGATAATCGCTGAGTACCAAATTTTTTTCTCAGGCTTTCTCCAAGAACTCCGACCATCCGGTCCTTAGTCCTGCTGGAGTACGTTTGAACCCCGAGAGGCCCAGTTCTTCACTACATTCTTAACTGTCTTAAGAATTTCCCAACCTTCTCGCTTTCTCTGGCTTGACTATAGAGCTAAGTTGCTCATAATTTTGATTTCCCGGCTTAGATAGATGTATCTGGAGCACTCGGAAACATTCGTTCCGTTGAACTTGAGTGGGGCATTCGCCAGCAATGACTTACGAACATCGCTGTTTTGAGATTTAGTTGATGACCAATCTTTCCACAAGCATTATCAAAGTCGGCAAGCATTCGTGCCGTTTGGCTAACGCTTGGTGTTATAAGGACGATATTTTTTAAAGAAAGAAAATGGTATAATTGCCGCACCATCGGTTTAAAGTCCATGTTGTCTCATTTCAGTGTTCGAATGACGTTGAAGGTTAGCAGTAAAATACTTTAGTGTAACAGTATCGTCATGGCTATTGCCTCTTTTCACGTTCGATGTTAACATCGTTAAGAAAAGGTCGCATTACTGTTTTAAACTTTCTATGTCTTTAGCGAGGAATCCCTACTCAAGAGTGTTCTTTAAACCCGATTAAGGTGAAATACAGAGCTCTCTTGCACTATCGCGATAGTCCATTGAGTCTTGTTAACGTGTGGATGGGGTCCATCGCATTGAACCATTTTCAAGATCCTGCGTGCACACAGCGCTATACTCAATCCGGTCATCCACTGTTCATTCTTGTTTAAGAAGACGCGAGTGAAAAGTTTATAGATGATAGACAGTCAACACACTGAGAAATTGCTAACTAATCGTAAGCGATTTTCTCCACTGCCTTTCTGGAAGCTGTAACTGTTCCGTCTGGGCGTCAGAGTACAAATATTTTGGTCATGGAATTGGCGAAGCTTTGGTGGGCTTTACAAATACTTTTCACAGCTTATGCAGCTTCGATTATAACTTTTGCTGTTCTCTCCTTAAGATCTTCTTTTATCACCTGTCTGCATTGTTATGAAAGTTGTGACGCGAGTTGGCGGTTGCCTGCAGCTCTCGCGGTTCCACACTGGCCATCAGTTCGAGTGTTTCTTTAGGCAGACGTCTCTGGAGATTTTCAAAGTCTCAGCTTTCATAGCGAAAAAAGATATCGAGCAGCCTTATTGAACTGGGTGTCGATGTTGGCAATGACGGCAGCTCCTCAACAATAATTTAATGAATCGAATAAATCGCAGTCCACCGTAATGTTGAGATTCCGCTTTTTGAACCTGGTGAGCTTTCCTATTTTTCGTGAGAAATAGGATCCTGAAAGAAGGAAGCGACAGTTTGATCCTGTGTAAAATTTTGGAACAACAGCGACATCTGCAAGGCAAGACCTTCGATTTAGTATGATGTGGTCTATCTCGTTTTGTTACTATCTTCTGGAAAGCTCCCACTTTCAGCTTTGACGGTGGATCTTCTGGAATTGTGAGTTACTATGAACGGCCATGGCCGTCGCTATAAATTCAGACAGCCGTTCACACTTCGTTCCAATTCCAAGCCGTGGGTCCCAATGTCGAGGCGAACAACAAGCATGGACCATCGACTCGGATCACCGGCTCTGAGAAAGACGAAGACGTCGAAACGTTAGCCGAAAATAAATATATTTATCAACCTCGTGTAAGCTTATCAAGAAAGAATACATATTGATTTATCACACCGAGGTTTAGGGAAGGTCGGTTTCGAAGTAAATAATAAGTTAAAAGAGTGTATAGTCTTCTCTCTAGAACTTCTCATAGTTCATATAGAACGTTTTGATTTCGTCTTCGCCCCTGCTTGACCGGCTAGGTGTGCAGATGACGAAGATTGTCGAAGCCAGAATTGCTCCTAATCTCTTTAACCGTGAAAACCCAATTCGTTTTTAAAGTTGACTTAAAAAACTGATTTTCCTGAACAAACCCGCACTGACGAAAACGGCGACGCCACCGACTCCTCCATTGTTGTATGAATCAAAGAGCTTCTTTTATGAGATGTCATAGACCGCGCCCACTGAGTGTGATATCTTCTTATCTATGCCAGATGCAAGTCACCGTACATTGGGACGTTGTAGCCACAAATCTTGACCTTATTTCTTTGGGGTTCGCCGCCGTATTGGGCACTCTTTGCTGGTCATTGGAATGAAGCTTGTTTATTTTACTGTGTTTAGCGCTGGATACCCCCGTATAAGTGGTCCCCAACAGTCGACTAGCAGCTTATTTGCAAGTGACTCCTAACCGCCTCTCAAATAGTTGGCCGTCACCTGGTTGCAGGCTTTTCGCACAATTGTCTCGTGGAATGCTTAAATACGCATAAAAGAGAACACACCTGTGCACTCAAGCACCAATATTTCCTATAAACAAAAAAAGTATGTGCCAAATCCGCCCAGCAAAAACAGGGAGTCTATCTCCTGGTTCCACATGCGACGATGAAAGGAAAGGTAGCATTTGGTCCGCGATAAACCCCTGTCAGCAACCTGAGTATGCGCGACCTTGCCTTTCAACTGTGAGGTATGATTTCTCTTTATGGGTGAGATGAACTAAGCATCCAAGTGCATAATACATCCACAAAAGTTTTTTTATTGCTTTAGGGTCTTATATTCTTACCAAATGTTCCTTTAAGTAAGCCTGGCAAGTAAGCTTTAGCGAAAAAATTACTGTAAATTATTCAGTTTGGAATATAAAATTTTTTTTCGAACTATAGCACATTGCCGTATGTTCGATAAGCTATCGAAGCAATGCAAAAGCCACAGCAATGAAGTCCTGCTTTGCGAAATAATTACTAACGGAAGGGAAATACGCTGCATACAGTCGTATCATCCACTCCACATCACCACTTCCTATCTGTACAGTACGCATATTCCCTAATGAGTTATGCTGTATCGATGGCTATGTCTTTAAAAGACTTTTAAGTTCTTGTCGTAATGGGATCATAATTTTTGCAACGCATATCATAACGAGTATTTTGTTTAACGATTTCTCAGCTTCAAGCGAATTTTGTGTTGCCCGGAAGCCACTATGAATTATTGGAACAGCTGCCATTATCAATGGATACCACGCACTCAGAACGCTACTTAGCACCTCATTTTAATCCTCGGTACGGATTTCTTTCTCTGCCCTACGGGCTGGCAAATCTGACACTTCCTTCTGTTCATCATCGAAAATTTTTACATAGTTAATGTTTTTCCTCTTTCATCTTGTTTGCAATTAAGCAGAACAGGAAGAGCTAATGGGAATAACAACGATCTTTCGTCATGATGGTTAGCTCGCTCTAGAACACTCTGATACAATCATCCCTTTTTCGAGCACTTCGTTAGACATCGTTATCAGTGCTATTACTATTTCCTTGCTAATCACCGATGTCTTATTTCTAAGCAAGTATCCTGTTCACATATTTCTTATTCCCTCATTGGTTACGTGGCGCGTCGGTTTATTCGACATGTTTTACTTCCAAACAACTAAATGAAAACGACAAAGTAATAAACCCATGAATTGATCAATAGATGTGTCTTGTAGATGCCTTGCTTGGATATTAAACATTTTATATAGTAGTCAAAATCCATCCCATCTCAATAATTTTAGCTGGGTTCCTTTATCGATATGAACGTTCAGACAAAACTACACACTTTTCTTCTGTTGACGATTCGGCAAGTGTCACCGATGAGAAATGCAAGCCAGTAAATTCATCGTAAGGTACTGCTAATGAGCTTTCTTGAAAACATCCGAATATTTCACTGCTGAGGGTGCGCGTTGTTCAGAAAAACTCTACAAAAAATCGAAGTGAATATTCAAAATTTTAGAACCTTTCCTAAAATGGTGATAAATCTCACGAAAAAGAGATTTCACTTTTACAACTTAAGTAGAAAAAATGTCCGTCTCATAGGAACTGCTTTAAAAAAGCTGCAAACTAGAGGTTATCGATCATTTGGACCATGAGATCTCGTTATTTCTATTGGTTGTTCTCTGACAAAATGAGGATACAATAAATTTTAGCTTTACTGGATGGAAGAAAAAAAATTTATAGTGCTAGAAAATGTAATTTAGATCAATTAAAGTAGTTGTTGAAGCTGAGATAATATTCTCTAATAAACTCACTTTTTAGAGTGAAAGAAATGCCTAGTGTACGAAGGAAAGCTCTGAGCGTCATTAATTTTATGTAGAGCTCCTCTTCCAATGATTTTCACTGGCAGAGTTCTAAGAAAAAACTAAAGAATTTTCAACAGCAGCTGTTCCATAAATCTCAGCATTCACGCAATTTTTTTTCCTTTTATTAGCCACGGAATCTAACTCTTCATGTATCGATCGGTCGCAGTGATAATCGATAGCATAGTTTTCTCATTGCTAAAGAATATCAAGAGAAAAAAAGCGACAGCTCCGTGCGTTACTGAAGATGCAGTCGCTGGATTACTTCTATTCGGCTACGATGAAATGATCAACGCTGTTTATCCGATATTTAGATCGCGCAGCTATTTAGTTGTAAGATTTGTTAAAAAATACGAGAATAGAACATAATTCATACGATATTCAAAAAACCCCAAGTTAGTAGATTTCCTGTTGTTAGACGTTCTTAGTATCTCAAAGCACAAAGTTAACATCATTTCTTCGATTAGTGAGCAAACACGAGGCCACTGTAGAGTTGGTGCGAGGTTTGGATCAATTGATGTTATTATTGTAGAATTGGATGGATGACGTTTCGCAGACTACTGAGCTGACTCTACAAAGATAAAAGAATGAAGATCGAAAACAATTCACGTTTTTTATAACTTGCAAAGCATTAGCTTCCTCAAATGAAGTGTAGTCACCTGTATTATCTGGTCGACCGGTTGGTAGTCGAGTGACGTAAGCAAATTCCAGTAAACTTTCCATTTCTCCCTGTTGCGTGCAAGAGTAACCCAGTGGGTTCTGCTCGCTCTAGGGTAGTTTGGTGATCACAAAATTCTTCTATCTTCTAGAGCTTTCATGAAGAACTTATTGGGTCGGCGGAGCCATCGGTTTTAGTTAGGACGTGTCCAGAGAACTTGATTTCTGACATTTTGAAGTACGGAACGGGATTCCCTCTTCGACGGACGGAACTACGGTTTCTCTCTCTCTCATATTCGTGATACTAGATATTCCAAGCATCGTCGGCTTCACTGTTAGTTTGACAATACTGGGTGTACTTTAACCCTGTATACGTAGCGACCAGGTTTATGACGCAAATGTTAAGACGAATGGTGGAGGTGAAAAGGTGGATGCTGAGTCGGGTGTTCTTTGTTTACCTCACCACGTCTTTGATCCTCTTGAAAGCTCCCAAGCCGCTCGCTTCCTCCTGCTCAACTCTGGAGATAAGTCGTTCACTATGTTGATTTCTTGACCTAGATAAACGTAAGTGAGAAATATGGAGATACCATTTCGTTAAGCGTGAGCGAGGCGGATGGAGCGAATCCATTCTTTACGAACGTGGTACTTCTAAGATTTAGTCGAAGACCCATCTTTCCACAAGCGTTATCAAAGTCGGCTAGCATACTTTTAAAGGTACCTTGATTTCAGGAAAAACTATGTCGTCGCAGCGGAGTCACTCAGTCAATGAAGAAGCAAGGCTTTTGTCCGACCGGCTCCAGAAGTATCTCAAAGGCTGCAATCGACTCCACCAGCACTCTACGACATTCACAGAGAAGACGAAATTCTTAGGCACCAGCTGAAATAACACGTGAAGTGTTCAAAGAGCATCGTAGACAATGATGCGAAGAAAACGAATTGAGTGCAAAAACTGATGGGATCGGCACAGTGGAGATGATGGCGGAGGATGTTAAATTATATATATATATATATATATATATATATATATATGCGTATATATAAGCAGCTGTACGACTTGATCACACTAGTTATCTAGTAACTCGTGCAGTTGACTGCCAACTATAATCGTTCCACCATTTGACCATAGGTGATTAGTAGGTTTCACTCTGTCGCGGAATACAAGAGGCCTCACACATTCACCACGAGGCCTTATATGTCCACTCTTCATGAAGAAAACATAGCCTCGAGAGCCCTCATGGCTGTCTGGGTGGCAAGTTTTTTCTCCCATCTCGAGTTTTTGGTAGTAATTTCAAGCCACTTTTTCCTTAAGGTGATTTTAAATAAGGAGACTTAAACAACCAAATAGTACACTTTTCTGTGTCACGTAGTAAAGTAGTAAAGACCACATATGCAACGAGTGAAGTATTTATTCGCTGTGGTCCTAAATCAACACCAAAGTGATGAATTAACAGTGAGAAATATTTTCTAGTTATCAAAAAAGCTAATTTCGACTACAGCTTCAACTTAGCTGCGTTCAATGCCCATTTGTGCACCCTACATCATTCCTGCTGACGGATGTTTCATGATAGCACAGATAGAGCAAAAACGGACTGAGGGAAAGGCAAAGGTAGGCTTTCGAAACTCAGCTGAGGTTAGGAGTTTGCGAATATCTCAGCATTCTTGTGCTTGTATCTTACATCATACCTTACCATAAGAAAACAAAAGAAAGTAAATGAAGGCTAAAACATATTAAAACAGCTTTTCTTCACCCACATGTCGAAATATGTCACGTCATATCGCCGTTTAGCCAGTGTTTGCTCGTCATTTTTTCAATTGTAAAAAAACCCACAAAAACTCGATAGAGTTGAGCGATCAACTATAAAGCTGTTCAGAGAATTACTGTACTTTTTAACGGTGCCAATTACAATGTCGCCGTATCGTTATCGTTCATTTCCATAGCATTTCATGCGTTGTTGTAACCTATGCTCACCAGTATTAGTTCGAAATCAATATTACTTCCTGCGTATTCACTAACCGTGCCTTTTAACAGAATTTCACGTCATGGTTACTTGTTAGCGGCAACTAGTACCTGAATTGAATCGTCTGCTACTTTAATTGGTATTGCCGCGATGCCTCGACTGGCAGAACGTCTTGTCGACACATTCAGACCACCTGACGGCAGTCTGAGGACAGGTGGCTGTGAATTCGGCAGTAAGCAGCGTTTCGTCAGACAGTATGTCCTCTTTTGTCTATTTCTGCTTGTGTTCGCTCATTTTCTTTTTTCTGCTTTCTGATTTGATCTGCCTCCCGCGCTCATCAGAGACAAAGAATCAAGCGCTCGCTGCTAAATTTCTTAGTTTCGCCGCTTCATCGTGAACGCAAATTATTCGTTATAGTCTGCTAGTAGAATAGGGATTTGTTTCAGATTATTCAAGAATGCAGTAATGTTGTGGTACCGTGAAGAAGAAGTACTTCAGAAAAGCATAAATGAATAATGAACGCTTCTTGGTTTCTACTAAATCACTAAGTCAATTTTATAAAAACTACAACGATATAGGAGGTTTACTGTAATTTGTGATTTCGCATTATTAAAAAATTCGAAGTGCTCAAATCTTTTGCTAACGTGTAGTACTACATAGTGCAGTAGCACTTGGGGGTTGGCAGGAAACTAGCTTTCGATTTCAAACAATACTTCTAGAGTAGATTACCACTGGTTATCAATCGTTATCATCGCAAAACGTTATCAATCGAAATAACTGTGACAAAAATCGAGACATTATAACTTATGTGTTCCTGCCAACGAGAAACAACTTCATTTGTAGAAGTTGTATAAATTTCTACACTTTTGCAGGCGACAAAGTTGCAGAAGGGAGTTTCGTCAGTTTGTTTCCCGAAGCATTTCTCGCACAGGAAGTTGTCCAAGTGCTTGAAAAAGGTGATTGCCCGTAGGAAAGAGCGCTTCCGAATATTGTGGATGAGGTTAAAAACGTAGTGGCTAGTAAAGTGTATAAGGTGTATAAAGTACTGGTTCGCTCATCACCCACCTGACTTCACAAAGGCTGGAAGAGTTGACCAGAATTCTGCAACAAAAACGAAATCCCAAGTAGCATCCTCAGAAACACAAGACAAGTATTTGAAGACATTTCTAGACAATGAATGTGAGGAAAACGAGTCTAATACGAGAAGTGCTTGAATGCGTACAGTAGATGTGATGACGGGATATGTAAAATAATGGCAAATGAATAACTGTGGAGAAAAATAGATAAAGTTCTTATTAGTCCTCGTCAGCTTGCTGGATGTAGCTCTTCACCGTAATCGGCTAGTCTCTGTGGAAGCTCCTAAACAGTTTTAGCCTCTGACATGGTCTTTCCTGAAAGTTCTTGAACAATTGCGTGTGCTTTAATTCCATATTTTTTAAAATTTTATCTTATATCACCCGTCCTCACATCTACTGCGCGGATTCCGTTACTTCTCATATCCAGTTCGTTTTCTCGCATCCATTGTCAGCGAAGATCGTCCAATTTTACGTGAGGCTTCGGTTGCTGCTTAAGGATTTTCGTTTCATTTTGGATGCCGTAGAATGCTAGCCGAGCAATTCTTTCTGAAGTCTAGGATAGCGGGGCTGGACCGTTCTCAATTGGATTGTAGAGAATGATTTCTTATCCAGACAAGTGTGGTACTAATTTGCCGACCCCGAAGGAATGAGATGTTTGGTTAGCAAGGAGCGTAATCGAACTAGCACCAGGCTCGTGATGACGGACATCACTTCCACTGTGCTATCCGCCCCCTAATTCCATCATTTCCATATTCTACATTAAAGTAATTCTATAATACCCTGCAATTAATCCTCGTCAATAATAGAAACTCGTAGTCGACCTAACTCTTTAAATTCTTTGGTAGAAACGCCGCACCGTGCCTTTATTAACACCTCATCAGCCTCATTCTTCATATTAACAGTTAGAGCCTTCTACACTTCAAAGTCAGAGCTCGGTGCAAGCAAGATTATAACGGATAGACAAATGTACGGTTGTTACAAATATGACAACGCCGAGAGCTTTATTTTAGCTGTATAATGCACGATGAACTGAATTACCTTGGAAATGGTTTTCCGTTATATCAATAACTAACAAACCCAGAAATACTACTGTGCAAAGTTCTCGAGGCATTTTTGATGGTTTCCCGAAATTCAACTATGAGCCGTAACTAGGAACGCCTTGTTATAACGTGTAACCTCATTCCATACTTCACGTTAATTTTTAAACTAAAGAAAGCATGGTCCTCCTCGACGTAAACTTGCTGCTGCTGGTCCTTATTACGAAACATACACATGAAAACTTTAAGTTTTTTAAGGTTTTTTAACATAAAGTTGTTTGCATTGCAATTAAACCTTTTCTCAAGTCACTTTGTTAGAATTAGAAATGCTGACTAAGCTGCTTCTTAAAGTGATCCTTTGTAGACTTTGAAGAAGACTATAACAGCTGAAAGACTAGCTATTGCGGAATAAATAAATAATTTAGATCAACTTGAATAATCAATTGACAACGACAAATAGGAGGATTTTGTTTCAAACCTGATTAGCAAAAGGATGTGGATTTAGCCACGTCATGGGCGTCATCATAAATAACACTATAACTTCAAGCTGGTGAAAAAGGTTAAAATTGTAGGGTAAGCGCAAATGATCACTTCAGTAAGCTAATCACTATTGTGAAAGCTCTTATTAATAACTGCATCTACTTGGGAAAATTGTGTAAACTTAGGTAGTGATATCAAATGGACAGTCTGATGTCAACAAGCCGACCTGACTAACCACCTGGTAGTCTTAACTTACTAAGGATTACAGCATCACTCCATCAGCAGCTCATTGGGAAGAGCAACAATTTAGCGGAAGCTTTTCTGCGTCAGCTTTTTTAATTAATAAAATAATTCATTCTGTCACCTAGTTCGAGAAAACGTACGAAGATGTTCTCTACCGTAGTTTCTTTTAAAGCCATTACACCCTAAGCGTTCTATCACTTCTTATTCTCTTAGTATCTTCCTCACTACCTGTCTATCGCCTTCACTTTACTTTTTTGTCTCTAACTGTTCAGTAACTCTTCCCGAGGTTAATTCGTTAGCTTATTCGCTCTGTAAATAACAGTTTGTCAGAATACCACTGAAAAACATACGCGGATCGATTTCAACACTAAAATTTTTACATCGTGACTTCTTGTGTGTTCGTTCTTTGATCTGGAAGCTTTCTTATGAACGAAGGTGAATGGGAATTGGTATCATCATTCGTTTGCATAAGAACGCACTAATCGATTGTGCATGGAAGAAATAGCGAGGATCTTATTATAGTTTATTAGCAAGCCATTTTTATTGAAGAAGAAATAATGAAAAAAATGAGATTTGCAAGTAGCTTACATAGGTTAATGATGTTGTAAGCAATCTCCGAAAAGTTCGAGTAGGGTCACGTCACCATACACATGATTGAACAAGTAATTTTAAAAAGCTGAAAAGCCGCTAATGCACACGACCCAGGAGGCACATGCGACTAATTAACTGCTATTACAAAGCGGTTTTCTTTGTTATGGTTGAGTTTCTCTTTACTTCAGCACTGAATGCAAAGCCTCCATTGAAATTACGTACAACTTCCTACGTAGGGACAAATCTCAACAACTTTAAAGAATAAGGTAGTTGTCGAAAATTGCAAAATAAATGCACTATGTCACGAGGATCTATGGAGCCTACTGATTTCTCCCAAGCCCGACTTTTTATTAACCTCGGCATTGATTGAATAATTCTTTCTACTTCTGTTCAGCAAACACTAGGTGTTACTTAATTTCTTTATTTACTTACAAGCTGACGTTTCGGCGGATTTCGCCTTCTGCAGAGCCTGGGAAGGTCAAGTTGACTGCAATCTACATGGCCAAACACCTCGATAACCAAACAGAGAAAATGCAGAACCAAAATTTCAACCACATTGAACACAGTCTTTGGACAATCACCGCTTTCTATGAGTCTTCCACTAAATATGTTACGTGGAGACCAACCGCTCAGAGTTCACACGAATCGTACCGTGCCCATCTCATCAAGATAACAGGCTTATGTACTGCCCAATATCACGCGTGATAATGAGGCATTCTTCCATGCGATTCATTTTCGGTTTCTTGGAATTAATCCAGAATGCCTCTAGAGTTTTGTGCGCTTGTGTTCTCGATTTTTGCGCGAGGATCGTAACCCTTACCTCAAAATCTTCTCCGTTATGTTTCTGCGTGCTATGCGTACCTAGTGGAGTACTTGGCTTACGTTTGCCGACTAGGTGTTCTTTTATACGTATGCAGAGTGGTCTACCCGTTTCGCCAACGTATTCGTCTCCGCACGCTTTACAAGAGATCATATAGACTGTACCCGAACTCATGCAGTCACCGTTTCTACCATTGGGGCAAATTATGCAATTTCGCGTTGCACATAGACGGTCGTATAGGCGGTTACGAACTAGCTGGCGCCTTAGATTACTTGGTGGTATTTCGATTATCGTTACCGAATTCTCTAGACTGGCTCTTCTTAAACAGCGTTTTAAAGCTACTGATTTCTGTTTAATTGTATTAAAGTTTACTACCAAAAGAAGTATATGCTTTCTCCTAAATTAAAAGTGTGGATGTATTCTGCGATGGAGGAATAGAAATCAATTCATTTCGGCTACTTTCCAATTTTTTTATGGGTTTAAGTAAATTTACGTCAAAATATAAAAGGTGATTTATTTTTAGATTTGACTGAATAGCTAGCTATTTTAGAGGACAAATGACTTAGTTTTCGGTTTGTGAGAATCTTTGACATGAACTTGCTAAATCGCTTAAAGTGCAGTTGTAAACTGTGGTGACGAAGAAAAAAGCGGCTGAGCACCTGACATCGTTGCTCTATTCTTGCAGATAGAGTTATTCATGAGCTTTAACAATAATGAACGTTTGCAGTTCTCCTGCCAATTCCGATGTTTCTGCTGGATCTCGAACGCCCTCTAATCTCAAACTAACTGCAGGCATGTTCCGCATTCTTTGTTAAACACAAAAAGTCGAAATTGCTCTTCTCCTTTCCCTCATTCCCATCATTTCAGAGTTTTCAGTATTTTACAAAATTGTGTCTCCTTACTAGGTGCTACGCCATTCATTCATTAATCAACAAACAGAGCAATGCTTACTGTTATTTTTTTCTACAGCTACACTTCAGCCACAATTTTTATATTGAAGCACGCTATGAATTCTGTAAAAAGTATAAAAAAATATTCTCTGTTTCCTTTCCTGTGCTTTAGTTTACTAAGAAGACTTGTATGTCTCAGTAAAACTTGCTCTTGAGGGTAAGTTTCTTCTTTAAATTCTTAAGCTACAATGCTACTTTATTCTGCCTTTTGAAGGAGAATTTCTGCATTGCAATGAAGTTCCGCTCTATTGCAGGCAATTCCGACCAATGGTTTACTAAAAGAACAAATTTTAAGACGAGAAAGTTATTATCAGTTTTGAGACTCAGCATCGAGAAATATGCCGTCCTACGTATGAGTTGGATTCGTTGCGGTTCCGCTCTGTCCTCAAGGAGCAATCCACTGATTTGAGTAGTCATCATAAATACCCCGACGATAACGAGAATATCTACATTCACTTAGTTAAAAAATAATTGATTAGCTTCCAAGTCTTTTGAAACACTTTGTAAGAGCAAATCTTTCGTAGACTGGAAACAATAAATTAAATATTATAGCGAATCGAAGCCAAAAAAATGCAAACCATTAGTGATTAGGCTTTCCTTAAGCAGCAGTTAATCGCAATCTTAATATTACTTCATTCACTGACAGCAAAGACATTGCTGAAAGAGTGCCCACAACATAGATCAATACTACAACTTAAAGGTATAACAATTTAAAGGCGATGCAACTTAAAGGCTTTCCAAGTCCGAGTTTTCGACTAAGTGTAGCCCTCATCAACTCTATTTTTTTAACGATGATTCGTCAATGCTCACAAAAGCCAGTGTGACTGCTATGTGCAATGAAGCAATACTTCTAGAATATTCTCATGGCACCTCATCAACTACTAAGCCTAATTGTTAAGGCCGACTTAAAAAATAAACCAAAACAATCGGCATTGAACAAATGTCGCTGCCTAAATGGTTCGCATTTCAGAAACTGACTCTGCATCATATGAGGTAAGAACGAGGAAAAATGATTTTCTAGATATTATTCAAGAAGCAAATATGGACGGTGTACGTCATTTAAAAGCTAATGATCCATTGTCTAGGTAAGTTTAGAGTTAATATAAGAAAATTTTCTAACAACATGTCTGTCATGATTAGCAGTGCGAGCGACCACATACTGAAATGACCTGTTTAATCATAAAAATTCTAGTCGTTTCGATCGCCTTATGAAGGCTTTTTCCAGATATATATGGTGTTTTATTATAATCGTATTCGTAATTTTGGCACTGATTCAAATTTATTCTCAAATAAAGTTATTCCATTCGGCTCCCGTTGCCACTAATATCGATGCCCAATATGCATCAGCCATCACCTTTCCAACGATCGCTATTTGCAACAATAATCAATTCAGGTAGGTTTTTTTTACATTCACACATCATTTTCTCTTTTTGAAGTTGGAATTACATTTTCATACCGATATGGAACTCTGGTGTGCTTGATACTTTGACTCCCACGTAAGGGTACTTGCACTCATTTCTATTACGGTTATTTTTTCGTTCAGAGATCATTATTATTTGTTGTATATTCTGCATTCAACCGATATCTTATGTAATGTCGGCATGGTGTCGGACATCAGATCAGAAAAGCTATTTCGTTTAGTTAACAACCAAAAATCACTCTCTGCAATTCAATTGGGAACGCTCCAGCCCGGCTATCTCAGAACTCCAGAGAGAATTTCTCGACCAGCATTCGACGACATGCAAGATGACATACATAAAATCGTCAGGCAGCAACCGAAACCACATGAAAAAGTTGGGTGATCTTCGTGGACAATGGATGCGAGAAAGCGAATCGAATATGAGATGTGCTGGGATTCGTAAAGTAGGCGTAAAGACGGATAATATAAATAATATAATAAATAAATAAAAGAATAACAAAGAACTGTCGAAAACGAGAGACTGTTGCAGGTGAAGAGAGCTCTCACCACTCAACACGTACCACTCGATTCACTCAAAAGCCATATTTTCTTCACTTTAAAAATGATTTAAATAGGCCTAAACAAGAACTGGAATTTCAATCGGGGTTGCTGCACTTCAGAAGGGTGCAGAGGGAAATCTGTGATGCGGACACGTGGTTTCGAGACTTAGAAATATCTTTTCTTTACGATATGATTGTAATTCATTAAGGAGACTTGTACAGGTGTAACTGCCCTCTTATTAGAAAGATTATCTATATTTACTTTGTTATTTGAAACAACCCGTGGTATACATCTTCTATGCGGATTCTAGCACTTCTTGCATTCTATTCATTTTTTCGCATCTATCACACACGAAGGTCTCCCGACTTTTACGTTAGGAACTCCCAAGTCCGACTTTCTATTAACCTCGGCATTGATTGAATATATCTTTCTACTTTTGTTCAGTAAGAACGAGGTGCTATTTTACGTTAGGGCTCTGCTGTTATTTGAGGAATTACCTTTCGTCATGAGTATCGCTAATGCTGGTCGAGTTAGGCGTTTCTGCTTAGATTGTAAAGAGTGGCCTTTTCCCAGACAAGTCTGCTACCATTTTCCAGACCCAGGAGCGTGATAAAGTTGGTAAACCCGGAGCAGGTTGAACTATTGCTGTGCTCGTGATAATCGGCACCCTTCCACCACGCTGCGCTATGTTCTTTTCCAAAGTATTATACTCAAAACAATGTATTGATGGTGATTTATAAGGAAACGGCTGGCCTCTACACTGTTTACGCTGTTCTTTTAAAATTTTGACTTTATCATATAATAGTTTCCTGGTTCACATACTATGCTCCTCACTTTTGAAGTGCCAATTTTTAAAACTATCCATCCTTTTTTATTTTTAATTACTTTTGTGAGTTATCTTGTGATTTACTATTGCATACTGTCTGGGGTTGTTACATGTGGTGAAAATTAACTAAGGCTCTCGAACTTCAAACATGGGTAATTGAACCAATAATAATAGCGGCAGTAGATCAACATATGTGCAACCAGTACAACTTTTAATGCTATCGAACTGCCATCGCAACCAGCCTTAAGAAATTACTTCAGTACTGACAGTGATCACCAACGTGGATATTTGTGACCGCAGCAACGTCGTTATGGAAGACGTAGAGCTGGTCATCAGCAATTCGATGATTACATAATGCCTCAGCTGACAAGGACGGATGTGCGATACATATGAGAATGTGTGATACCATGCAATGATAATGAGCTTTCTTCATTCATGAGGTTGAGAGTAGCCTCTATAAGTCAGTGTTTTCACCTCGAACAACACAATCTCGATAGCAACAAGATAACAAGGCACAGTGGAGGCAATTTTGAAGGTTAAGTCGACAAGCTCGTGCAGGGATCTAAAACATCAAGATGAACCCTTGAGGCGTTCAAGCGTTATGAATAAATGTCAGAAATCCATAAATAAACAGCAAGGGAGATTGCCTTGTGATCACAGGTGACCTAGTGCTAAACCTCAAAACGATTTTCGACTTGATCCAGACACGTCGTTCACCATATTAGACGAGGTGTGGCTGATTTCCATCAAATAACTGGAAGACTTATCAATAACAAAACGGTAAGTGCTTAAAAGAAGGTGTTTACTACACAATTAAAACTCATGATGTGCTTAGTTTTTTCTTCCTCTACTTAACTCATGAAAGTGTTTGGCTGAGTATGCTGTACATATCAACTTAGCGTCTCCAGCCTCTGAAGAAAGCGGTACCGTCGAAGCGTCGGCCACTATTAAACAAATCTTGTTATTAACAGCCTCACGCCTGCTTCAAGCGAAACACTGACTTATTGAATAATTCCGAGACTAATAGAAAAACGATTCTAGGAACTGCTTCTAACTTTTTTATTCCAGTTCATATTGAAAGCCATTTCCTTACTACTATTTATTGATTCTTTTCTTCAAGGTATGGTCGACTATTTCGGACTCTTCTTGGTCGAAACTCGTGTTTTAAACATGAATTCAGTTGAATAAGTAGGAATAAACCCACCAGAACGCTGAGCGGCTCCCCAATATTTTTGCAGCTACAGCGTTTACTCCGGGAATTTTGAAAATCTAAGTCTTTCAGTTTTTTGAAAACGGAATCGTTTCTACAAGCCTACAAAATACTCGGCTTTTCATATACTCTTGTCTTCGTGAAATTACGACCAGTAATCGAAAAATCAGTGTGGAGCAATATATGTCAACGTCTAATTCGGTTGACATCGAAAATACTAAAATAGCATTAACTGATACGTAAATCGAGACGACAAAAGCAATTCTCCTCTGCTCTTCCTTGTCACTCAAGAAACATTGTGAGCACCAAACTTTTAGTAAGAGGCATCTTATTTTTATTAGTTTGTGGTGAGAAAGCAGCGGTGTTGCTTGATGAGACTTGATGAGACCAACTCTGTACGCCTACACTTCGCTCTGCTGAGGGATAATTATGTCAAACTTATTATCAGCTTTTGCAATTATTGTCGTTGAACAACATTAGAATTTAAAGAATGGGAAAGCGAAATATTTGTAAGAGATTAGTCGATAGAATAATGGGAATGTTAAAAAACCTTTTCTTGACGAGTTAATGCTGCACTGCGGAAAATAAATGTTCTCGATTAGGGAGATCTAATATACATCAAAACATCTGTGCAAGCTTACTAGTCAAAATTTCTACCAGAGTTTTCTATAAAGAACGAGTCCACAACTCTAATTTCTGCCGTCCCAGCAGAAACATAGTCGGTAGGCAGTAAACCCCCTCCAATCCAGAACGGTCGACCACTTCCTGCGGTGGCTAGCTGAAAATCCTTTTTCTTGGTTATCTTCAAGCTTCATAACAAAATCGTTTAAATCCTTTGATGTGTTGCTACCGAAGTATCACACAAATGTGAAGGAGGCGATTAAAGTGCTATGTCCAATGCTGTCATTACCGAGAGGAAACAACAGGTGCGAGACTTCACAATTTGATTGAAGTCACAAGTAGCATGATGCATTTTGATGGAAGAGCAAGGACATCAAGTTACAGCAGTTTAGTGAAGTTTTAAGAAAAAAGGGGTAGAGGTTCCAGTAGTTTATTAATCATACGTCCCAAATGGTAGTGATGCAAACATCGCTGCACGAAGAAGATCAGTTTCGTCACCAAGTCGAGTTATGTGACGTCTTCCTTGGCGGTCTCAAACCTCCTCACCACAAAAAGGTCGGTGCTATAAATCGTTCCTCAGTAATCTGCCCACAGAGAATGTTATGTGTTTACTCGAATGCAGAACGGGAATTTCTCACGAAAGTATATTGTCCATGATCTCATCGATAGATTACGAGAAGTTGCTAAAAATAAACACAGGTTTAAAAAATTGAGAGTATGAGGCACAGACAAAAACGCCTCGTAGGATTGCTGTTCACATCGTTCACTTCTTGCAACTTCTTAACAAGAAATGAAATTTCCACCAATGAAGGGTTCGATATGTTTTTAAACAAGAAGGACCCCAGACCAGGACTTTGACGCGTTCGTGCTGCCTAAGAAAGGTGACCGACCGATCTTTCACGACAAGTGTCTGATTTCTTTGTTGAATGCTCTCCACAACGATTTTTTGAAGAGTATCCTACAGCACATACCAGGAAGTTGAAATCCAACTCATTCAGCAGGCGGAATATCATCAACAGCTTTGTTCTTTGGACCACGTTCAAAACGTAGCTTATTTGACGGAAGTCTATAGGGACGACGACCAAATAACATTTGCTTGGCTTTGAACTAGGTGGGCTACAAAGTAGTCGTGATAGTCGACCAAAAACTGGATCGAGCTCAGACACGAGCTCTTAGCAACTGCTATCTCATCCATTGTTCATAGGCCTCTTCAACCCTTCAAGAAAAAGAGAGCCGTCTGGTAGGCACTATCTCGCCGGAACCTGCTCACTCATCACTGGTGCTGCGAAATCGTTAAAATTATCTGAAATAGATGCACACAAAGGTCGCAAATTTCTGCCAAAATTCCACTTTATAGACCATATCGATATCTTTTTAAAAAACAAAGCAACAAATCTGACTATGTTCAAAGAGCTCGCTCGGTGAGACGAGGAAGAAGCTGGTTTGTTAACAAATCTGACTATACATTTCAGAAAAAAATCCGCTTTTTGAAAAACAAGGTGAGACTGCTTTACATCGCAACCATATTGAAGATGTTAAACCTATAAAGACAGAGCTTATGTTTTCTATAAATATCGCATATTTGTGATTCGACAGAATGTACACCTGAAGGACGGCGTAGACAACTGTGATATATCGTTTGAAACGTTGACAACTGATGAATAAGGGGAAGTGATCACTAGATGCCGTCAAAACTGATCACGTAGAAGACGAGAGGTGGCTCACCTGTGGCTCATGTGAGCCAGCTGCATTCGTTGTTGTGTGCGTGTGGTAGATTACAAAATAATGTCCGGAGACGGCATAGTACATAGAATATACCGCCGCTGTAGAAGCTAAGGAATCAGAAGAGCGATATTTATGCCAAAGTACGAATAGTTAGTTTGAGTCGTGAAAGTATAGAGTTAAGCATAATGTCACTGCAAACAATGTCGCAATATGATTCCGTGTGAACTCGGTGCGATTGGTCTGCACGTGACATATTTAATGGAGGACTCATAGAAAATGGCTCTCAGGTAGGCTAAATATCGGCCGAAACGTCAGCTTGTACGTAAATGAAGAAATAAGACAACCCCTCGTGTTTGCTGAACAGAAGTAGAAGGAATTATTCAATTAGTGCCGAGGTTAATAGAAAATCGGACGTGGGAGTTACTGAAATAACTGATATTATTAGTTAGGGTATCTGAAAGGGGAATCAACCACCTATCTTATATTAAACGATGTGATTGTGAAATTAGATCCACCTGTGCGCGCATGGTCGCCGTTTTCGCGTACATCATCAGACAATACAAATTAAATGACTTAACTGTGTAGAGAGATTTTATGAGCATTATCTATATTATTCCGTTTAAGGTTAAGTTATATTACGGGTGCTAGGATACTTAATAGAAGAGCACGAGCTAATAAAGGATCAATAAAGTCGATTTCAGGAAAACCAAAAACCGTGTTCGAAGAGGTGCGAAGCTTTTTGAGGGCTCCATTTTCCATTATTTTCCTTGTTTTGTACACCTTGAGTGTATTTAGTACATTTTGTTTGATTGGTGAAAAAGTGCAACCTGATTTACTAAGAACTTAAAGAGCTTATCGACATAGGTACTGGAAAAAGCATGGGATATGGATGCAGTGCGTTTTCTTCGAAGCGCTGCTCACTGGAAATCAAGGATGATTCTGGGGTTTGTGATGTTCCAATCGACTAATGATCCACTGGAAAACGCCAGATCAAGAAAGAAATTATTACTTTTTGTACTAGGTGCACATGGCCAAACGGTACCAGTTGTCGTTTGAGCGATTTCAAACCCGTGTGGACCCTGTCCGGACTCTGTTGGGCCATCAACACAAATCCAGATGGTGCACTAGAAGTTGTTGGAAGCGGTAACTAGATTTTCTTCTAAATTTTATTAAATTTGACTGAATTATACTCTTTTCTTTTTCTTCTTTTCGTGACAACCAAAATGATTGTTTCAACAAAAAGTATTATGGCCTCAATTTCAAAACTTTTCTTCTAACATCCTGTGATTTCCGCACCTTCGTTTACAATCACATCTCTGAAGTCGTTAAAGTATTCCAAACATTATGTGGAAAACACCCACAATGACGCTGAGATATTTTTAAAACTCGGACCCCAGGTCAGATTCACACTCGCGATTCCACTATCTGGGCTCAGGTGTTGCACTCGCACCGCCGTAGCCTTTGCTTTGCCTTTCTCTCAGCCAGTTTTTTACCCTAGCGGTGTTATCTGCACATTGTTCCAAATATTATCTATCTATTTGGGTTTATACAATATGGGGAGCCTAAAAAATAGCTCTTCTTTTTCTCAGAACACAAAAAGCGAGAGGGGCTGGCGACCAGTATGTTTGCTATGTATGTTAGGCGGTGCTAAATGGATTATGGATTAGCGGGCCTTTAGTTATAATGTTATTACAAAATGGAAATATATCTTAGTTACTCCAACCATATGTTTATTTTATTATTCACAAAGGAATTTCGAGGTAGGACTCCTTTCATTAAAAAATACAACCGCAAATGTCTCGTAGTTTTTAGGAGTTGACCATGCTCTTCGTCTTTTATTGAATGTTGAGACGTATGAACGCATAGACGCGTGTACCAATCATTTTCGTACAAATTCTATTCCCGGACTTAAGGTTCTTATGTACAACCAGGTAAATTCCAATTATCTATATATAAAGTATGCGTTAGGATTTATGCGATATCAGTCCTCACTTTCCTAACACTTAGAGTCCAACGCCTAAATCCACATGACAACAACAAGATAATAATCAATTAGTAGTCTAAAACCATAGATGGTGACTGCTCACAACTTCATATAACTTTTCGCTAGTTAAACCACTTAAGGAATTAAGCACTCAGCAGCCACGCCGCGGTACTTACCCTCTTCGTTACGCGGAAAATCCAACCTACTAAGGCACTGGTTTGATCCCATCCCGATCCCACAGAGTCGGTCGTACTTCCGAGGTCGGGAAATTGATATCAGACCTGTCTGGGACCAACTCACTAGGTGCAACTTATATAGGCATGACTTAGCACGACTATCCCAGGAATTCAGAGAAAATCAATCCGAGCAGCACTCAGCCACATTTATGATGAAGTCGAAAATGTTTAAGTAAATTCCGAACCCATTTGGGAAGTGTTTGAAAAACTTCGTATGTGGTGGATGCGAAGAAACGAGTCGAATGGAAGAAGTGCTGAAACCTGCCTTGTAGATGTAAAGACGGGTCGCGTAGAATAAAATAGCTGAAGTACGATTTGTTCGTGGTTGTCTGGCTGAATTATTTCCGCGCAAATAAAGATAACCTTACTACCGATGTAGTGCAAGGGGCTACTCATTATCATTGTGGCTGCAAATTAAAGAAGGATAACTAATTTCAAAAGATGGTATCGGAATGAGCGGACGGCATACGATGTGTGCCAAAAAATTTAGAATGCGAGTAGTGTAAAAGATTACAAGGAAACACTTATTTAACATAACATTTTGGAAATCTGCAAAACGATGTAAGAATAACAGCTAGAAGACAGCTAGAAGTTATGTGGAAATACATTGATGAACAAATGGCTTTCTACGCTGGTGTGGCGCAATGCCCGGAGGCGCTCTGCGGCGCACACACAGGGTCGATCTCCGCGGCGGTGGTTCACCAAGCTCTCCATTCTTCCGGGGTCGGCGAATTTCTGCCAGATTTCTCTAGGAGGATATCAGCACTGGCTCCATTACATAGGTAGGCCACCGCAAGTCCATTGTAAAGGGCAGGTATGCATTCAATCACTTCCAAACGATGCTTAATGAAGTCGAATGTATGGCGCGTCCCACATGGATTGATCAACGCTGAGAGCTTTATCCATTTTTATGGTCTTCTACAAACAGTCGTTTTGGTGACATAGTGTACTCATCTGTTGAACTATTTACCCATAGGACACTTTTCAATGATTCACCATTTTATCCTACCGAAAGACTGTCCCTAAATGCTGAATTCTAGGCTCAAATACGGCACGAACACTTTATCCTCTTTCAGAGCAGCCGCCAAACAGTCTCTCACCTACGAAATAAACTCGTCTAAGAAAAAGATCTTGATGTGTTTATAAGTGTAGCGAAAATCTCCTTTCATATCCGATACCCAAAAAATGATCTGCTTTCAATGAGCCATCGATTGAGTTTCGAAAGTGCGACAAGAAAACATCTGTGTGACACAATAAGGAACAAGAAAAGAAAATAAATTGACTTCGACTCATGCTCACGCCGACTAGTATCCCTCAGCTCTCCCAATTCTAAGTGTTAACACATACACGACTAAACATAATTTTGTATGACATCTGCCTTTACTACATAAGCTGTTGATGGCATAGAAAAATGTATAAAACAAACTCTTTGCGACAAATGAAGTAGCCGGAAAGATTACGCATTGAGACAAAACCACACGGTCCATTCCTGCGCACCCATGTATGCACTTCTATCAGCATAGATGAATGACTTTAATGTTGTTTCTTTTCATTATGATGAGTGCCTTTACGATTTTTCGGTAATCGACTATCTTCCAACAGCAGCACAAAGCCGTATGCTACGATAATATGTAGTAGCTACGGAGGCTAGAAGAAAAATAAGCCCCACTACTCAAAACTGCGATAGACACCACTTTTAAAAAAGTGTTATTAATATTTTGAATTTTATGTGATTTCAGACTGACATTCCATTAAATAGTCACAATGGTGTGAACGTTCCTGCTGGATATTCTGTAGATATTCGGTTCAGAATGCAATATGTGAGTGCTCATACTAACAAAAGTGTTCCCGGATAGGAAGCAAAATTCCACTGTAAATCTCACCCCAGACCACGTTAGTCATTCCAAACGCTGAACATTTATAAATCACACTTGAGTTGTGCATATTTTATTTCAGGATTAACTTTGAACATTTTTTGACGTGAACTGGACAACAATATATTTAAAATGGAGGAAAAATAATTTGAGGCTTCTACCACATTTCATGTTTGGAACAGACCGCCATCACTCGTCCTCCAATATTTGAGTCTTTGCGCTTTCCTCTTTCCTGCTCTATTTTAAATGAGTCTGGAGTGATTTACAGATTCAGAAAAAAGACTTTGTTCTATCGCTTTGTTTTTCCACTTTCACTTCATTTCTCTTTCAGACGAATCCAAACTTTGAATGTTCAGCTTTTTGTTTATTATCTATTCTTATTTAATGGCAGGATATTATATGAAATACAACCACAAGGATGCTGAGATACGAGCACAGATAAGGACCTCAGCTAGGCTCCGAACACAAAAATACCCTTTCCGAAGGTCACGTTATCCACTGCACCATCAAAGCCCCTGCTTTGCCTTTTCCTGGGCCAGCTTTCCTTCTAACAGTGCCATAAGTCATAATCCGTCGACGAGAATAATTCGTAGAGCACAAATCGGCATTGATCGCAATTTTTCCGCCTTCTATAATTTTCATGGCAGGTTACTAAGCGAAATACAACCACAACGTTGCTGAGATATTTGCAAAACTCTGGACCACACCATGCGGGTCCTTCGTTTCGCATATCTCTCAGATCACGGTGGTGAACGCGTTACTCCCCGGAAAGGACAATAGCGCGTTCATTCCCCACCATAGACACCTGCGGTCCAGAGTTTTGCAAATATCTCAGCAACGTTGTGGTTGTCTGAAGTTAGTTCTAAAACTGCCAAAGTTCAAACTTTTTGCAAGTAGTAACGATGCTTATGTAAGACTTATGTAAGACTTTTACGCGCAGCATTAAATTAGCAGCTCATTGACGAAAATATCGTTCATGTGTGGTTCGTACTATACCATTTCGGCTTCGTTTTTCTTCTCATAGATTTGTTCCTCGACATTTTTTTTGCTAATTCAGTGGTACACACTCCGATGATGCTGTGACGCCACATTTCCGGAACCCACTCCGCTTCACGCATTAAGACATACATTGAATTAGTTAGTTGATGAAACAAGTTCAACTCTCCTCATTATAGACCGTTGACGAGATTTGAATGTGTCGTATGAAACACTCATAGGTCGAAGTCGTTTGATCCTTCCACTGATATCGTAAACATTTTGGATGGTGAAACTGTTTTCACTTGTGGTTTACCATTTAAAATTTATTGGAAGGCTCGCTGGGCCATGGGCGCGGGGTTGGAATCCACGTGTGTGTTGCAGGGCACCTCTAATCACTGCCCCAAACGTGCCTACATACAGATCACCTGCATCACCTGTAACCCCGTTGATCATCGAGTGACTCGAGCAGGCGCCAGTAAAACTTCCATTTCTCCCTGCTGCGTGCAAGAATAGCCCAATGAGTTCTGCTCGCTCTAGGAACTCGTCAAGTATCATATCTTTCTCCAAGGCTCTTTCTGAAGAACTCTGACCATCAGGTCGGTGGTCTTGCTGCAGCACGTTTGACATCGCGAGGAATCCAGTCACTAACGGCTTTTGTCCGTCGGTTGTCAGTCATACGCATTACGCGTCCGGCCCACTTTATCTTCGACTGTTTGGCGTACAGAACGGCATCTTTGATTTTTGATTGCTGACGCAGCTCGGAGCTTCGGGTCTCATTACTTACTTGCGTGAAACGGGATACTCCTAACATTTCGAAACCGACTTTCCCTGAACCTCGGTATCACTAATCAATATGTATTCTTTCTTTGATGAGCTTACACGAGGTTGATAATGATATTTATTTTCGGCTAACGTTTCGACGTCTTCGTGTTCCTCAGAGCCGATGATCCGAGTCGAACAAGTTGTTATCACCGGACATTATCATTATATCGACCATCAGCATCGTGTATAAAAGGGCATCACTGAGTAAGGATGCCTCATTCGAGGAGATGGACCGCTGAAGAAGACCTGACTCGACACGAAGGCGAAGCTGCCACGTCGAGGCGAATAACAAGCGAGGACCATCGACTCGGATCATCGGCTCTGAGGAAGACGAAGACGTCGAAACGTTAGCCGAAAATAAATATCATTATCAACCTCGTGTAAGCTCATCAAAGAAAGAATACTCCTAACATTGTTCATTCGACTGCGCGTTCGATAACGCTGGGTGATCTTTTATTCTACTTACGCAGCGACCAAGTTTCTGATGCGCACGGGCAGGAAGTACCGTTGAGTCGAAAATGTGGGCACGGAGTCGGGTGTTCTTTGTTCTCTTCACCACATCCTCTATGCTCTCCAAAGCTTCCCAGGGCGTTTGTTTTCTTCTACTCAGCTCTGAAGCTAGGTCATTCATCATATTGATTTTCCTATCTATATAGATATAACTGGAGCATTTGGAGATATCCGTTCCGTTGAGCCTGAATGGGGCATACGAAACCAATCCGTTCCTCATGAAGATCGTTTTTGTGAGATTTAGTCGAAGACCAATCATTCCACAGGGTATAATAAAGTCGGTAAGCATACGTTCCGCCTGGCTTATGCTTGGTGTTATAAGGACGACGTGATCGGCAAAGCGAAGATGGTGTAACTGCCGACCATCGATTTTCACTCCCATATTATCCCACTCCAATGTTCCCATGACGTTTTGGAGCGTGGCGGTATATAATTTTGGCGAGATGGTATCGCCTTGCCCAACCCCTCTTTTGACATCGATGTTAATATCGTTATAGAATGTTGATTGATATCTCGGTTGTGAAATTTTTGTACAGCTCACAAAGAATTTTTATGGGCTGAAAAGGGACTCCTTGACTATTAAGGGCTTCCATGACTACTTTTATCTCAATTGAATCAAAAGCCTTCTTCAAATCGATGAAAGTGAGACAGAGTGGCCTTTTGTACTCTCGCGGTACTTCAGTGATCCCTGTTATCGCGTGGATGTGGTCCATTATACTAAATCCTTTTCGAAACACTGCTTGCTCACATGGGCTGTCCTTCGTCTAGTGTTCTGTCAATCCTGTTTAGGATGACTAGATTGAAAAGTTTGTAGACAATAGACAGTAAGCAGATTGGGCGGTAGTTGCCGATATCGTGTAGGTCACCCTTCTTTAACAATAACACGGTCTCGCTGATGTTTCACTGAGTAGGGACCTTGCATTCAGACAGGTAACTTATGAAGAGCCAAGTCAGTGTGTTTGATGAACTAAGATTTTGTCCAGAAAGACACTATAGTGCTAAATAGTATTTATATTTACACGACGTTTTTTTAAAAGTTTGAAATCTGAATTTTGTTTGGAAAAACCTAAAATGTAAGTGAAACACTGGAAGATTTGTATGCGCGGCAGGGTAAAGTCTTTTACAAGTCTGCCGATCAACTGAATGCTTTAAATGCTTTAGTTGTCGTAGAATTTTGAAAAACGAGCCAATATTTCCATCGTCGTTTAAGCATATAGAAATCAAGCCATTGCCTTAGCATTTTCTCCGTTTAGTCATTGGAAGTGTTCCGCTGGGTAGATTGCGGCCAACTTGACTTTTCCAAACTCTGAGGAAGGCCAAATCCGTCGGAACGTCGGCGTGTGCGTAAATAAAGAAATAAGATAACACCTAGTGTTTGTCAAATAAGATTATGTAGATTATAGAAATCAGTTTAACAAACAATTAGTTACTAGTTTCAATCCAATCGCTATCATGAGTTATGCTAATTGTGTGGAATCCGCCATTTTTAAAAAATACGAAACCATACTTCATACGTGTTGCGATGCTGACTACCAGATGTTGAGAACACCGTGGTTGAAAAAACTACTTGTTAAGGGTTACAATTTAGCATTTATAGAGTTTTCAGTTAAACTGCACAGCGATTCAAGCCTGCTTTTTATTACAATCCTTCAAGTTCAAACTGCGGAATGTTTTAGCATAGGCGACTACCAGGAGATCACTGTATCACTGAGACAGAGGAGTACAGCGGCGAAGGTCGTCAGCAGTTCGATTCAGCATCCAACCTTCGAACCTGTAAACTACGAAGAACGTTGCGCGAGATCGAGTATGAATGTGAATGTTCTATGGCTCGGGCGTTCACTCAAGAACCTGTAGGTGAGTAGTTCATCAATGAAGGTGAACAGTTGCACACTCGCTTGATGTTTTTGTTTTTTTTTTGCTTTATATCTCAAAAAAAATTCTCTTAAATTTGCTATACGAAAGTATATTTCAGAGAAACATGAAGGATGTACTGTAGACGACTATTTTGGATGTGTGAAAGGCGTTATCGAGCGAGCAATGGCTCGAGGCTTAAGGAGAGTCTGTTTGCCTTCCTGCGAGTCTGTTGAATACATTGCTATGCAGGTAATTGCTGATTTGACATAAATTTTCCTTGGTCTCCTTAGAATCTCCATACTGTCACCACAAGAAGACGCCAGTCCTTATGAATCGCAAAAGGATTTTCTACCTTGAAATAATACTGCTACTAGACCACTATTGTCTCCTCGAATTTGTTTTTTCGTTGACTGGATACCAGATGTAAATTCCAAACTTGCTAATCTTCCGTGAGTATGTGAACAGATGAATTCCCAGATGACTATTACAAACCAGTACCTAGGTAGAACTTTCGCCATGAAGCGGTTACCAATATTTTCTTCGAAATAAGGGTTACCAAACCATGTGTCACCCTTCTAACAACATCGTCTCCTTAAAGGTTGTGGAGAACGCGAGGAGAGTATGAACAACTTCACGTACTTCCCAAAGCATAGTTTAATGATCCAATACCACATACCAGTGCACCATCCCAACAACTCACTGCGGTCGAGCGTATTTGATCTAATTTGTTGTGAAATTTAGGTTCTTTTTTTGATTTGGAGAAAAGAAGTTTTTCGTTTAGTATACCACCGTGTAATTGTCTTCTTCTTGTTGTCACGATTTATACATGCAAAATCTTTGTTTCCTCGTCAAATGGCAGTCTTAGTAGAGAACTGCCACGACCGACTTTCTATTAACCTCGGCATTGATCAAGTGATTTTGTTCGTATTTTTTTGAGCAAACGCGAACAAAGAACCTCGCGTTTGCTCAAAAAAATACGAACAAAATCACTTAGTAGAGAACGTTTTAGTAAGCAATTAATTTTTCGGCGGCATTAGTAATTCTACCAAGAAAAGTTTGATAACTCCTTAAAAAACTAGTGCAGAGCTGAAATCATGGTTCGTAACATTTGGACCTGGAAGATTGTTGTCTATTACCTATAATCTTCTTCGAGGACTTTTTTTAGAAACCGCAGTATAAAGATGACAGTCCTTAGAGTTGCACCTCGTTTTGGATAATTTTCTGGCTGAAAATTACTGGAATGACCCTGCATTCTTTGTTTTTCTGTCCGGTAGCAACACTTTAAGTTCTACTCACAGTTGCAACTGCTTTTGTTGGTTGCCCATCTTAATCAGCATGCGTGATGCAAAAGCATCCCGGAAATGACGGTTCTGCGCCAACTATAAAGCAGTCCAAATTTTTAACAAGTTGAACTAACGTGATCCCATATTTTCACCACTTTTTTTCTTCCTCCGGAAGAGACTCTATCTCGAACATGAAGGAAATTGTATAAAGACTGCAGCGCTTGAGAATGTCGAGAATTTCAACCTTGTTTTCGTTTTTTTAAGATACTTCAACTCTAAACATAGAAAATTGAAAACATATTCTATTTTAGCTATACAAACGCCTACATAAAAACCGAAGTTTTTTATTCTGAAGTACTCAAAGGCCCCAATGATAAGAAAGTAATATCAGTTGTAGAAAAACCAACTTCTGCATTTATGTGTAGAGCATAGTGGAAGTGGTTAAATGTATTTTTCTACTTTTTTATATGACCAGTCTTCACGTCTACTGTGCGGATTCCAGCACTTTCCTTATTCGATTCGTTTCCACTCATCCAGTGTCCATAAAGTTCTTCCAACTCTTACACGTGGCCTCCGTTGCTGTTGCAGGATTTCCGTTTCATCTTGAATGTCGTAGAATGTTGGTCGAACAATTCTTCCTGGAATCCTGAGATAGCCAGGCTGCTGCGTTCCTAAAGGATTGCAGAAAACAATTTTCGTTTTTCCAGATAAATTCGGCACCAATATCCTGACCTCGGAGGAATGAGAGGTTTGGTTAGCCCGAAACAGAATCGAACAAACACTATGCTCGTGATGATGGACATCACTACCATTGTGTTAACCGTTTCTGGTTGAGTGCATATTTGCCTTAAACAATGACATGAGAGAGTCTAGCAGTTTGACAATTTATTATTCTCATCGTCCCGAAAAAGTCTGGCATAATGGAAGGATGGCGAGCTCGGATAGGCCGTAGAGACGACTTGAGCTGATGACTGCGTATATATTCCGCCGCAACTCTAACAAATGTATTAAACGCGCACTTGCATACGAATATGCCTAAACATATATAATTCCTTAGTGCCTTTTTAAAATGGTTTAGCTCAACACCATTAGTGAGTTTTGTCTGATGTCTCGAAATATATCTGAACTGCATCACCCTAAGGGGTTACCGTAGTTTTCCGAAAGCACATCTAAGCCTAAGCGTACGCGAAGCAGGAAGGCAAATATTTGGCCACTTTCCCAACGAAAAGAGTGCATTATGTCAAAAGTGTAAAGTTCTCATTAGTTGCAAGCTAGTGATGATGTTGTAACCAGAATAGCAGTGATTCGTGGCACATTTGAACTAAATATTATTTAGAACTAAAGATTTAAATCTGCTGGATTTCGAATTCCTAAACTCGGCTGGCCATCGGAGAACACTACCATTCGCTGTATATTGAGAAGTTTGACATCGATGCATATATGCCTGAAAATATAAGTGTATTTGAATGCATAGTTGATATTGATGACTGCAGTACCTGTGCTAAAGAGTTTTCAATGTCTTCATTGCCTTAATGACATTTAAGTTCTTCTATTAAAAAGTTTAGATAAAGCGGTATTTTAGAATGGTTATCTATGCTCTTAGAGCGAAAGAGCAAATTCTGCTCTTCAAGATTTTCCCAAAATCCTCAATTGCTACTGACATTGCGAAAGCAATATTTCTAAAAATATACTAAAGGCTAGCTTTTACGATATCACTATTTGAACAATTTCTGTAAATGCCGCCCGAATTCTAGGATCTGAATCGTTTGCCGCAAAACTTAATGCCCGCTCTCATCGAAGGAAGCGAACAGGAAGATGAAGATGAGGTCGACCAGGATGAGATAGATGAAGATGTGAGGGAGTTTTTTTTTAAGAATCTCGTTACCACGATATTGATGGGCTCGATTTAAGGTTTTGCTGTAACTATTTCTTCCAAGTTTTATCAGTAGCTTTCGAATCTAGTGTCGCCTTAGTTTAGAATGACGAAGACTTTTGTCTTCGACTAAGTTCTTAAGTTTTTCCGTTTATCCTGCCTCCACAGAGCTGTAAAATTTTACATTTCTATTCAAAGTATTTATTGAAATGTTTCAAAAAAGTGCAAAAGTTTTACATGTCTTTTACAGCAATACCTAGAGCTGACTAATCGAACACATGAGAAATTCTTCCAGTGTGAAGAAAACGCCTATTTGGAATCATCACAGGTAACTGTTTTACAATCTCTCGTATGCTTAGGTGCTTAGATGTACAGTTTGTGCAAGTTGTAAAGGCTCGATGCATCCTCCACTCGTGTCTTTCAATTGCAACCATCGTCCATTGTGACAATCCACCTCCTGTGTGGCTACTTGCTCAAGGATAATCCATGATACTTGAATCGTCTTCATCTGCGAGTGCAGCTGATTGACGTGGGGCACAAATCTAATGCACGCACCTTTTATTCCATCAGTCATTTACTCTTTTTCTTACATAACTGCGGTATTGCAGCGGTAGCGATGTCGTTCAAAATCTACAAAATCCGTTATGTGCTGATTAACATAAGCCAGACCGGTGATAATGCTGTGCTATCACGAAAACAGAACAAAACGGATTGCAATAAGTCAACAACTGTCATGTATAAAAAGGCCTTGCCAAGCGAGGTTACTTCATCACGAAGACCCACATTACGAAGACGAACAACTGTAAACCATGGACTTGGACCATCGCTCGCGACTCCGAAAAGTGCGAAGACGCAGAAGCGTTAGCCGAATAAAACGTGTATAACAACCCCATGTTGGCTTAGTAACCTAGGAAGACAATGGGATGCTTCTTCCTATTCGATAAAGGTTAAGACAAGGAAAGATGGTGTTTCCGACAAATTTTCGTGACTTGTCAAGGTTTGGGTGTGGCTCAGAAAATAGAAATCCTGTTAAATCCTGTCGCTGAATTGATTGTGTCTCTTTCAAGGTTCTTTATGCGCGCAATAGTATAATCTTTACGAAGAGCTCCCAGGATCGACTTTCTCTTAACCTCGGCATTGGAATATGAATGTGTCGTTTTCTTGTTCAGCAATCGCGAGGTTTTTAAACAGCATACATTTACTTCCATAAAAAACACAATACAATACAACGCTAGCTGACTTTTCGGCAGTATCGCCTTCTGGGGCGATAGAAGGCGATACTGCCGAAACGTCAGCTAGCGTTGTATTGTATTGTGTTTTTTATGGAAGTAAATGTATGCTGTTTAAAAACCTCGCGATTGCTGAACAAGAAAACGACACATTTACGAAGAGCTTTTTGAGTTCACACCACAAGCAAATCAAGCGAAAGATATCAGGATTCGTTGAAACATTTTTCTTAGACAGAATGATCGTGAGATCTTTCACTGACCCGAAATGCTCTTGTTTCGATGGTAAGATCTCTTAAAAGACACTAGAAGAATATGTTTGCCCCCAGTTCGAAGGAAGTCGGTAGTGATTTTATCTGTTCCTGGACCTGTGCTTTATTTTATGCTTTCCTTTGTTACTCCAAATTCAAAAGGAAGGAATGCTACGTGGTTTTTACTTCTATGGGGTTTTTGGAACAGAACGATTGGTGCAGAACTCTTCCATTATCGATTCCACATTATGATAGGAGGTTAAAGTAATCCCATCTTCCTTCATTGTAGCTAACAGCGAAACGTTAATACACTGAGGTCCCCATAGCATTTTTTTCAAACTGCTTCTTTTTTGCGCTGCTTTGAATAGTTTATTATACCTGTACCGATGTAAGTTTCCATGTAAAGATTTTCTGCAGCTGACTTTATTATCGGCCGCAATAGGATGACGCAGAAGGACAAAGGCTGAATTTTTCTCTTTTCGAGGAAATTCTTCGTTGTAGAGGACATCCGGATTTCTTCATTCAGGATTTGAAACTCGTTCAACATAACTTTTATGCTTTCCCACCAGCAGCTCGGCATACCCGCATTTCTCGTACCAATAAGTGACTCTCTTGCCTAACGGAAACTTCCTATTCTTTGAAGAAATAAATTTCTATGGTAAAACTGTGCTGTCGACAACATTTCAGCGAGATGGTCTCAATTCTCAGTTCTTTCCTTTCTTTCGAGTTCTCCGATACTGCATTCATCTTATTTGCCCTTCCCTGTTTAGGTATTAAATCTAATCTATTACGGATTTAGAAAACTTTTTTTGCGAAGTATTTCCTCCTTATGTCTTTAAACTATCTAGTTCACTCTCATCAATTGTAGAAGTGATGAGTAATTGACAATACCGATTCTCTTCTGGTTCTAAGGTTTCATCTAATTGGAAACTAATTGTAGCTTTTCGAACTACAACTGGGTTACTATGGAACTTCATGACCAGGCAAGATGATGGGAACTCTTATGAGACGATATGATTGCTAGCAAATAGGATCACCAAACATACACCACCGATATTTCTTCACGGATTTTTTCTCGACGAATGGCAAGGTCCCGACATCTAACTGGTGCATGTCGATTTGTCTCTTTTTTCTCTTGTATGGCGATCACATCGAACTTGGTGTAACCAACGCTCTCAAAATATTCTTGAAGATCGGCATCTGAAGAAACTTTTCTGATGTTGTAGGTGAAGAGCAGAAAACAGTCTCCATAGCTTGTCGCTGGTTTGCTGGTATGATTGTGCTTAAACTACATGCCGTTCAAGCCGAGATTTTATCCGCTGTTATCGGGGATCTTATTATCCAATATCGTAAGCATCGTCTCTCACCGTACGGTGTACTGGAGCTGATTCAGTCCTGGTTAAATTATTTTTCGTTTCCGGGGCGTCCTCAGAAATGCCTAAATGGAGATTTTTCACGTCGTCACCATAGGCAACCGCCGGTCCTTAACGACCAAAAGGACCTACGCCATAACGTCATAAATAACGCCATAAATAAACACCTCACTGTATATTACGGTTCGGCAGTCAGTAACATGTCCAACCACAATGATGTGGTAGAACAATGGAGAGCTTTTCCAGCTACAACTGGGTGACTATGGAACTTCATTTTCTAATAGTATTTTCAGCTATTGCGGGAACGCCTTAGCTTGAACATCTCCAAGATTGCAAGGGTATTCGAATTGCTCAACATCTTACGACATTCCTAAAAAGGAAATCCTCAAGCAGCAGCCAAAACAATACGAAATATTTAAGGACCACTGTGGAAGGTGTAGAGGCACAAAGTACTGAGATTAGCACAGTAGATGTTACGATGGCTCATGTAAAATAAAATATAATACTTGGAAACACGGACTGGATTCCGCAATCAGCGAACAAACCAGTTCGATTTTTTCACACTTTGGATGCTTCGTGAATTGGGTCTTCGCCCTAATTATGCGCAGTCTAATCTTCCTGCTTCTTCGACTTCGTTGAGCATCACTTGTGCTTCGTTGATACTCCTTAATGGCGACGTCACCCACGAAACGAAGATTTGGTAGAAATTTCCCATTAACACATACTTCCTTTTCGTCCCAATCGAGCGGCTTCATTACCCACTGTAGTGCGGCAGTAAACCGTTTTAGCGATATTGTATGGCCTTTTGAATTCCTTTTCCAGTGGTTACGGTGAGAGTTATGATGAAAAAGCTGTGTGTTGCAGCAGTTCTGATAACACTCAGTTAGTGTTCCTATGTGGGACGCGACCACTCCTAAGTCAACGAGTACTGGAAGGATTGCATTTATTTCGAACTGTTAAAGGCTTTCTCGTAGTCGATAAAGGTTAAAACAATGAGCAGTACTCACAATAGACTTCTATGACCCACTATACTGTTTAGTCCATGCAGCGAAATCCCAGTCGGAATCATGCCCGCTCAACTAGTTGTGCCTCATCCAAAGTCTTTAATGTGCACAAAAGGACAGCTTATGTGAACAGCTTAGTGCGTATACCCGACAAGCACACTGGATGTTACTTACGAAGATTACTTCGGTCATCTTTCTTGAGTACGACGGCCGTGCGTGAGTTCATAAAGCTTTGTGATCATCTCTTTCTCGAGGTAAGATCTCATATGGATCCCGACATCTAGTTTGTGCCAACTAGACCTATGGAAAACGGAGGTGCTATTATGAGGTTCTGGTGCTGTGTCTCTCCTCATGCCTTATATCGCAATTCGAAATTCAGAGGGCAGAATCTAGGATGGTTTTTTACCAGCGAGAATACCGGAATCCAAAAAGCAGGTTGAGGAGCGTGATAGGTTGGTATAGAAATTCCTCGTTATTAATTCCACTTCATGGTGTATTGTGGTGATTGTCTTATCTTCGTACATCAGCGCGAATAGTGGAACATTATAGTCGCAAAGATCCCGAAAGAATATCGTCAGAATGGAGCGCTTTTAGGCTGCCCTGTTAAATGCTTTACAGTTCGACCAATCTTCAGTGTCCCTGTTCTTTCGATCAACCTTCTTCTAGTAATGGAGATGTGGTCCGCACTACTACAGTACTACGCACTACAGTACTACTACAGTCCTTAGGCAGGCAGCCTGTAGTCCTCGGTTAGGTTTGCCTTTATTTGATGGTCATATAAAAAAAGAATTTTATTAAGAATATTCTCGTCGTGTACGACTTGTGTTCGTTTTTCTTGGAAGATGACAGGAGTTTTTTTCCAGCTAATGGCTGGGTCGAATCTACGGACGGAGAAGACGTTGATCAGATCCAGTACAGAATCTCAGTACCAGTGAGGTGTCAAAGGGGCATCATTTTCTGTTTCTTAGAATATTATCGCACTCCACATAAATCGTACCGTTGGAAGACTCCCATGTCTGTCGGCGACTTACTCTGTTTTCGAAAAAAGAATTCCCATCACTTAGAATTACTGTGAACAGGACTTCTACAAAACAGCTTTAATTTTTCGTTTCCTTGTTTCAAATTTTTCCGTGCTGTATTCATTTTCGTTGGCCATTCCTGATCTGGCATTGAAGTCTTCAACAAAGATTAATGGAAAGAGTTGTATAAGTTGGTGCGTAGGAGTTGACCGTACTAACTATCTTTTGGCGAGAAAGTTTGGAGACCAAGAATGGCTAAGCGCGGTGATATGGTGAAATGCATACGTGGTGAATAGATTTAAAATAGATATATATACAGCAATGCGAACGCTTCCGACATTTCGTAATAGACATTCCCCTCCACGACTGAGAAGGGTTCTGCCATTTAACTAGCATATGACGGTCACAGCAGTATATAGATGCACGGCATGAAGCAGTTTCCATGGCATGTGGCCAATGCCGTTCGCTTGAGTCATCCTAGCTGAAGCCTTGCTAGGGTCACCACCACCCAGAACAGTCGCCGGTCGTTGTGGATCACCGGGAGATTTACCGCCTTGCCACTTGTTTGATACCAGAACGGTGGTGATTCATGATATTGGTTTACTCTTAGCTAAGCTACGAGTGGAAAAGCAATAAAATAAAAAATAAATAAATTTTCAACTGCATCCTATAAAATTGGTTTTTAATATACGTAATTGAGAAATTTTATTATTGGAATTATATGAAAAAATGTAGTACAGTAATGTACTGATTCTCATGAATACAGTAACTTTCGGTGTTTTCTTTTTAGAGCTTGTATTTTGTCTTCCATTGGTCTTACTCTTTGTGTTCTTTTAGTGTTCTTGATTAGATTGCTTTAGGTTTCGTATATAAAAAGAAATGCACATCGAGCTTTCGAAAAGCAAGCCCGGTATCAAGAGGATATTTTCTTGAGGACGAAGCGCCGCATTGCCAGACTTAGAGCGGCGGTTAACAAGTGGGTGATAATGTAGAGGAATTACTTATTATCTGACAGTCACCGTTTGGTACAGATCAAATCATCAAGATGTAAAATTATTGCCATAGTGTAAGATGATAATCAAGTGTGGCTTGACCGACTGCGCTGTGTCATGAGTTCACTGCTGCCTTGAAATAAAGGATAAAAGAATAAAGCTCTCAGCGTTGATCAATCCCTGAAAGATGTGCCATGCATTCGACTTTATTAAGCACCGTTGGAGGTGACTGAGTCAATATCTGGCCTATAAAAAAACTTGCGGTGGCCTACCAATGCACCGAGCTAGTGTTCCTATCCTGCTATACAAGTCTGGTAGCAATTTGCCCACTCATCAGAGATGAGAGGGTTGCGAGCCTGAGGCGTGAGATTGAACCCATGTACAGTATAGCACTAACCACTGCGCTACACGTACTCTTACCCTGACATACAGACAGAAATTTCGAATTCCATCTTTGAAGACCTTGCTGGAAAATAAACAAGCTTCTATAATTTGCAGTTTAAGGCTAGGGAGGACTTTATGCCTCGTTCCCTACGATGATACGACAAACCACAATGTGCTATAAGAATGTACCTATTTGGAGACTTGGACAACCCATCTTCACTGGTAGTACAGGCTTCAGCGCAATTCCAATTTATTTTTGTTTTACACAATTGTCTTCCATGGTGGTAGTCTTCTTCGAACATGGTGACATCCGCAAAACCCATTACGTATTCCTCGATTTCCATCAGTTACCAACTCCGCATGCAGATAGTTGACGTTACCTGAATTGCGGCACAAAAATACAGCTTTTCCATCTACCCTTTATCCTTACCGTTTACCTTACCACATGTCTAAGGAGGTAGAAATAATATGCACAAAATACAGCTTATGTGAGGCATATATGACTCACTTGATCAACAATGCGTTAAACGATGTGTGGCCAACGTGTTAATGTTCAAGGTGTAAGTATGGTGCTTAAGAAGCTATTTAAAACGGTAGAATCACATATTTCAATTTTTACAATAGTTGATAAGAGATCTAAACATTTTCTTTCTGATGTCTAGAATTTCAGTGTCTCTTTACTGGAATGGGGATGGCATGGAAACGATTTCACAGGTGTTTTTGCTCGACTTTCCAGTCAGGCGGAGTGCTTTTCAGATATAAGGTTTTGGTTTTTGGTGTAATTACTGAAATCTAAATTGAGTGATCTTTAAAAAGTTTGCGATTGTTGTCTATTCCTTCTTCGAATCCAACTCTTCGTTTTTTCAAGGAATTACCAGTTCGAAAAAAATTACTATGCTTTCTAGTCTATAGACTGGCATCAGAATCCGTCAGAAAGTGCGGAACGTTGATTTTTTTTTTCCATAGACTTACTACATAGAATTATACAGCAATGACAATATCTCCTTAATAGCGCATCTTCATTGGATTGACGAGCATCAACGACGTTCTTCTCGCTCTTTCAGTTGTTATCCATTTCCTTATTAAAGTTCTTGACCAAATGCAGAAAAAAGTCAACTTTGTTTGCTTTTAAAGGACAGTTGAATCACGAAACTTATGAGGTGGTTAACAACATTATTCCAACGTGACTCTCTACATCTATACTCCTATGTCGGGCATGGATGGTCATGTCATTTAATGCGCACAAAGGCCTGGTTCAATATTCTCAACGACTAACCAAGCTACTAGTGTAACAGCAACAGTATATACATGTATATCAATATTACTAGTTTAATTTTTATTTTTTCATTTTATGTGACCCACCTTCACGTCTACTGTACGGATCCCAACACTTCTCACATTCAATTCGTTTCCTCGCATTCATTATCCACAACATCCTCCAACTTTTACTTGTGGCTTCGGCTGCTGCTTCAGTATTTTTATTTCATATTGAATATTGTAGAATGATGGTCGAGTCAATTATTCCTGGAAACCTGAGATAGCCGGGTTGGGCTGCTTCCAGTTGGATTGCGGAGTGTGATTTTTTTCCAGACAAGTCCGGTACCAATTTCCCTACCGCGGAGACGTGAGAGGCTTGGTTGGCCCTGAGAATCGAACTAGTACCATGTTCGTGATGACGGACATCACTCCACAGTGCTCTCTACTCCCTTAGTGGCGTGATATTGACAGATATTGTTATCTGTCAATATTATTAATACCTATGTTAATTTGCTGCAACGGTAATAATACAATAATAATACACCTCCCAACGGTTTGCCGCCTCATCGTGGCTGGGAGGTGTTCCTGGGTGTCGAACTGCGATGTACAACGGAGTGATTCACCACCCCGGCAGGGTCTCCCAAGCTGAGAAGTCCAGCGTTTCCATCACGAAGTCTAGCTGAGAGTAAACCAATACCAGGATCCACCACCGTCTTGGTATCAAAGTCGCATGGTGGTAAATCTCCCTCTGATCCGGAAGGGCTGCGAGTGCCTGTCGTGGTGACGACCTTGGGCAGCTGTTTTCGGGATTCCAGGGAACCACAATGGCTTAACCAGCAAATCTCCGAAAAATGGTGATTATGCTGGGGCCCGAACAACTAGTGATGACGGACCGTTCAAGTATCAAGTAAATAATAATACAACGATGACAATACAGTGATCACAGTGACATTAATATGCAAAGCTAGCATAATAAGAAAACAGTTACGTTAACGTTGAAAGATCGATAGAACTAGGTGAGAGAAAAGCAAAGCGAAGGACCCGCTTGGTGTGGTAGTGAACGCGCTACTTCCCGGAAAGTACAATAGCGCCTTCGTTCCCCACCGCATACACCTGCGGTCAGGAGTTTTCCAAATATCTCAGCATCGTTGAAGTTACGTTAACATTTAACTGTTAAATGTATTTATGTAGTAGGATGAGGGTAGTAGATTTTTTATCTAGAGGTTAATTATTGGTCGATCTATTACCACTTCGTGAACGATGGATACAAGGAAAGGCGTTGTATGAAAAAAAGTCCTTGGAGCTGCATGATGTGTGAAATCGGATGACGCAAAATAAGTAAAGCTTGCGAAATGAGTATAAAACAGTACCGAAGGCTGCTACATTACTTTGAAAGCTTCTTAACAACTGCAGCAAAAGCTGCCATTGGTATGAATGAGTAAGGTAGAACTAGAAAGTAAATCGTAGAGTGGCGATGGACGCCTTTGATAGTGTAAGTTCGTGCACTGATTTTTTTATTAAAACTCCGTAATATTTACGGAATAACGACATATAACGGGCGCGTGCAGCTTAGCGGTTAGTGGCCCCTGTAGTACACATGGGATCGATCTTCTCACCCAGGCTCACTAAGCGTTCTATCCATCTGGGGTCGGAAAATTGGTACCAGACTTGTCTGGGAGCATAGCAGCACTGCCTCCATGCATTGGTGGGCGAGCGGGAATCATTCTAAACGCCACATATGCATCCAATGTTCTCTAGCGATGTTTAATCACCGGGAATGATCGGCGCATCCTTTAGGGGTTTATCGACGCCGAGAGATTCATCCTTCTATCTTTTTCACAATCTCATCTTTCTATCTTATACAACAGGGCATTCAACTCCATGCGCACTTAATAAGAACTCATCAAATTATTAACCATTGAAAATAAAAAATAGTTTTAACAAGCCTCTGGCAGTCAGACAAGGACAACACGTAGGAACAAAATAATTTCGACATTAATGCCGAGGTTAAGTAGAAGTCCATCTTTCGGTTGGTGATATATTTCAAATTATTAGTGCAAGATACTTAAATGGCTCATCTCCATGTATTCCTGACTACAGTGCAGTTTTCACTTTGTATCGATACTTTATTAATTGGGAAGATTGTGTTCTCTTTGATCCATGTAATAACCCAGCCAAACCCTTTCCAAATCGTCATGGCCATTTTACGGGATTGTGGCAAGACCGTCTAGTTGCAATAGCTTTTTTCTATTGCGGTTGTGAATCCAAACACACATTTACTTTTATACGAGCTTAATGATAAAAATATCACATTTTGAGCTAATTGCGAAGTAGTGGACATCCTATCCTACACTGCCCTACGAAACTAGAAGAATTTGTGCCACGATTCCAGTAAATCACTTACGGGTATCCATAATCACTTTCCTCCATTAGTGTTTAATGAGAATTTTTGAATTTCAGCAGTCAACACTTTGCGATTTCCGCGGGCCTGAAGAACCGACCAACCGTTAGCGAAGAGAGACGTGCAAGCCAAGTGTTCTACGTAGGATTTTAACCTAGTGATTCATTTTTATGAAAAAATGTCCTTTTTGTTTTAGCTGGTCGATCGAACAGCGCACAGATTGAATCCAAAGCAATACAAAACCGTAGCAGATATAAAACGAATTTATGGTGATCAGGTTGAAGTCGCTTTGCGGCAAATTTATGATGTCGTAGAAGTGGTAAGAGTGCTTACTCACTCCCTCCTATTTGTATTAAAAACTTTCAACTTTTCCTTTTGGAGGAATGCCTATTAAACGCTCAAATGTGTTTCAAGTATAATAGCTACTTGTAAGCAATGTTTTCCTGGAAGTACCTAATGCATCTTCATAGCCTTTCAAAATTTATTCAAATTCACTCTTTTTTCTTGATTTTAACACTCAGAATCCAAAGTGAGTGGATTCTAAGTAATACATGGGTGAACTGGTTCGGATAAAAAAAGGATAAAGCTCTCGGCATTGACCAACCCCTGAGTAATGCGCCATGCATTCGACTTCATTAAGCATCCTTGGAGGTGATTAAATGCATATCTGGCCTTTACAACGGCTCGCGGTGGCCTACCAACATATCGAGCCAGTGCCACCATCCTCCAAGAGAAGTCTGGTACCAATTTGCCGACTCCGGAGAGAGGACAGACTTGGCGGGTTATGGGCGCGGGGATCGATCCCATGTGTGTGTTGCAGGGAGCCTCCGACCACTGGTGTGAGTTGACAAAATCTCATTTTCTTTTTCTTTGCTGCTTTTATTTCTTTGTTACTTTCTTTTACAGAAGTTTTCTGTTATACGTTTTGCATTAAAACCACTACTTCTCTAATTAAAACCATTGTGTTGGATATCAGGTCTGAAAAGCAACTCTCCAGCTAAAAATTTACGTAAGCTGTCTTTGAGAAATCTTTATTTCGCTGGCGACGAATGTTGGTATTGGAGGGTTCATCAGTTTGTTTCCACATAGTGTATCGTTTCCAACTCTTTTCATAATGTTATGCGATGTTACAAACATCATACTCAAATAGATTAGTTATAAAATATACAGTTCTTACAAAGTACACTCTTTACATACCGCTCACAAACTTGTCAACCTAAGTCATCTCTGCGGAATCTAAGTAGCCAAAAAGTTAGGAGTCGTCGAAAACCAGCGTCATCCATTATGTGTTAACAATACTTGCTTACGTGAATACTTCGATGGCCAGTATTCACTGGTTGTGTGGGCCCCAGAGTAATTTCCACTTTTTCGGAATTTCGCTGGCCTAGTCATTGCGGTTTCTTGGAGTCCGAGGTCAGCCTAGTAAAATCCTACTCCAGGTACTCACCACCACAAGCAGTCGCCGCCTTGTGGATCAGAGGAAGATTTTCCACCCATGCGACTAGTTCGATACCACGAAGTGGTGCATCCAGGTATTGGTTTACTATTAGGCTCCCTGATGGAGGCGCCGAACTCCTTCTCAGCTTGGGAGACCCTGCTGGATGGTGAAGCCTCCCACTATAGATCGCAGCCGGACAGCCAGAAGCAACTCCCTCCTGGCCACGATGTAGCGGTAAGCCTTTGGGAGGTTGTGTAAACATTATTGTAACCTATATATTTATTTATATGTTTTCATAAACTGATCTTGTTGAGCTGATGCGAGGTTGGAGCAGTTGTTGTTGTTGTTGTTATTGTTGTTACTATTGTTGTTGTTGTTGCTGCTGTTCTGGTTGTTGTTGGTCGATGGCTGACGTTTCGGCTATTTGGTCTTCTTCACAGTCGTCCTGTTACAAGTGGAATTCCACTGGGAGTTTATAGAAACTCGGTCTTTTGAATAACGTAACCGTTTTTGAACAACTGGTTGGTAGTTATTTCACTTCTACTCACTATGTAGATCATAAACACATAGACACATAGAATAGGTGGGTATAAAAATTCTCTGCATATAACAGCAATATTGCTGAGATATTTGCAAAACTATGGACCACATGTGTCTATGGGGGGGAACGAACTCGCTACTGTCCTTTCCTGGGAGTAACGCGTTCACCACCATACCATGCGAGTCCTTCGTTTCGTCTGTCTCTCAGCTAGTTCTATCGATTAATGCCATCAGCAATCACCCGTCAACGAGATTGATCTAAGCACTGGGCCACACATGCTCCGGAATAAACTTATAGATAACGAGGATTGATTGATGACATTATGATATATAGCACAGTTTGAGTTTAACTAGGTACATACCGATTTGCGCCCCACAGAACAGTCTCGTTGACGGGTGATTGCTAATGGCGCCAATAGGTCAGTAACACGATTAAGAGACAGGCGAAACGAAAGACTCGCATGGTGTGGTGATGAACGCGTTAGCTCACCGAGGGGAGATAGCGCGTTCGTTCCCTACTATAGACACATGCGGTCCGGAGCTTTGCAGATATCTCAACAACATTGTGGTTGTATTTCGCTTAGTACCCTGCCGTGAAAACTGTAGTAGGCAAAAAATAAAAGGTAAAACGTTGTGATCTCTCCATATAGTTCACATACTTACCTAACCTACTTTCTTCCTTAGATAGCTGGACGGCTCGTTTTTCGGAGTTGTGCCAACCAAGTATAAATTCCATTCGTTTCTTTACTTTGCAGTAGTCGTCTTAATATGGTGGATTAATTCGAGCATGTTGGCGCGCGCGAATCTTTCATCGTGATCTCTAAAACAACTGCAGCTGCAAGTGCACTTGTTTGACTTTAGTTACGAACACGTGTGCCCAGCGTGTACGTGGTCATCCTAGGAGAGACCTGTTCCCTCGTTGAGTCCACTCTACAACTTTTTTTCGTCCATTTGTCGTTTGTATTTTTCAGTATATGACCGACACACCTGTGGTGCTTCGCTGTCGATGTGTGTCCGCCTGGGTCTCAAAGATGAGATAGATTTCGAAAATCAGAACATCGGATTCCGGGTAGATATTGTGTGTGCTATTTATATTTCAGAAAACATCATTCAAGTGCTTTGTAAGCGCCTAAGTAGTGCGCAGTACAATTGATGTGGCTGAAGTATCGGCCCACTTCTCTGCTGCATAACATCTCTGCTCACTGAGTTCAGGGACTGCTGAATCGAAAAGCTGGGAGCGGATTTGCGGATGGTTTAGTTGGTCGGCGGCTTTTTTGAGAAACCTGAATGCGACTACCTCCTTTGCCTAATTCCTCATTCATGTCGTTTTCTATGCTCACTGTACGATCAGAGTATACGCTCCAGGTGGTCACTGTAATCAGACAACCGTCTAATTTGATGTGTTCGCCTTCGCGACATGTGTTTTTCACGAATTACGTCATCATCCGACTTATGTGTAGTCCGATCTTTTTTTGCCGATTCGTTGAACTCATTGATCTGTTCTGTGTCTATGCTTCACTGGTAATTCTTGAGAGGGTGACGATTTTCTTATCTAAGCGGCGATTTGATAATAATTTTCTATCTATATCTGTGTCTTTCTCCTCCTAGTCGAGTGACTTCGTTATCCACTGCAACGGTGCTCTAAACAGCCTTAGCAATATGGTGTCATCTTATCTAACCACTTTTCCTATGGGAATGGTAAGAGGTCGATGGAAAAGCTGTATTTTCGTAGTGCAGTTCCCATAACAGTCAAACAGAGTTCTTATGTAGGACGGGGCCACTCACTGGTCGACGAGCGCTGGTAAGACCACATTCGTTTCGACATCATCAACCGCTTATTCATAGTCGTTATAAGTCGGGACGGCCATATGGTATAAGAAGTCAGTCAGACCACATGTAGTCCATATATGTTGTAAAATCGAAAATCAAATGCTGATAACGACCTAAATGTTTAAATGTAATTTAAGCGATTTAAATATATAAATGCGCACATTTTTACCCCGCACTGAAAATTTTGAAAAAGTTCCCAAAGCGTCCGATAAATATAGTAGAGTACATGGAAACATTTAGAGAGTAGCAAAAAGTATTAAAAAACCGAAGTTACTAACAAAACACAGACAAAGAACACAGCGATAAACCGTTGGGAAATAAAATGACACTAACTCATTGAGAGTAAGGGCGCGTGTGGCGCAATAGTTGGAGGCGCCATTGCGACACACAAGTGGAGTCGATTCCAGCGCCCATGGCCCACCAGACCATCCATCCCTCCGGGGTCGGCAAATTGATACCAGACTTGTCTGGGAGGATAGCAGCACTGGCTCGATACATCGGTAGGCCACCTCGAGTCATTGTAAAGCCCAGATATGCATTCAATTACCACCAACGATGCTTAATGAAGTCGAAAGCGTGGTGCATCCCTAAGGGATTGATCAACGCCGAGAGCTTTATCCTTTATCCTTTTATCATTGTGAGTACAGCGAATAATTATGTGTCACGTGACTGTGGAGCCAACGAGGATTTAGACGTTGGACTCTAAGAGTTAAAAAAAATTTTCTAGTGCTCTTCTCAACCGGAAGTGTGTGCCATTAACACATTCGCCGCCAAGTGAGCTCGGTAGGTAAGAGACATTGTGGCCGCTGTGTGGTTTAGAGATGTCGTTTTTTTCTCCTTATGGTTTATTTTGGTACACAAGGCTCTTTTCCTAAATCTGTTGTAATCCCGCGATAGTCTACCCAACATAGATGTTTTAGCAGACGTCTGCTATGAAAAGCCCTATTCTGCACTTACGAAGATACAAAAACCTTTTATTGAATGACTTCATTAATCGGTAATTTGACCTTGAATTGACTCCTCTTTCAAATCGGACCGCTAAAATGAGCTATAGTTGTCGTATCGACTCTACAATTTAAAGAAAAGCGCAGAAACAGACTCAGTACGAGCTGCATGACACCTCTAAACGCTGACAGTAATTCGATGTTTTCCTTCAATAAGCAGACACGAGGTTGTTATTATAGAATTTGTTAGGATACAATAGCTGACGTTTCGGCGGTTTCGCCTTCTTCAGAGTCTGGTAAGGTCAAATTGAGATGCGATTTGCTCAGCCAAACACTTTCATAACCTTAGTAGATGAAACTTAACAAATGAGTAGGAATCACTATCCTCCCACACGAATCGAAAACATCAGCGCGTAAAACTCTTGAAACGTTTTGGATCAATTCCAAAAATTCAAAAATGAATAGCCAGGAAGAGTGTCGTGCGACCTGGCGCCATACCTCAGGATAATCCAGTGACACAGACACAGTCCTCGCCCATGCATCACTCTGTGCAGCTGCTATCCACCAACTAACTGAAATACTTACAACGAATAAACGGTAGGTGTTTTACTCAATTCGACCTTTCCAGGCTCTGAAGAAGGCGAAACCGCCGAAACGTCAGCTATTGTATCCTAATAAATTCTATAATAACAACCTCGTGTCTGCTTATTGAAGAAAAACATCGAATCAATGCCGAGGTTAACAGAAAGTCGGTATTGGGAATTGCCGACAGTAATGATTTTATGGTGAACCTCAGTAACATGTACTAAATAATACCCTACATACCACTAATACCCACAGAACGATTGGGCAATATCTGCAATCTCTCTACAATTCTTTCATGTTCTTGACTCTTCAAGCTCAAGAATTATCGAAAAACTATGTCTGTCCACAGAAAATTTGATGTACGTTAACGGTGCGAATTAAGCATTGTCCCATAGAGCACGAATGAAGAATTTCGCTACTCTCCAGTGTGCTAACGTTGGGTTGACATTTTTCAATATTTTTTCAAGTACAGAATAAAGATTTTTATCAACATCCTATTACCCTGATAATCCGGGAATGTATCGATTATTAACGTCGAGGTTAACTGTCGGCCGATTTGAAAAATTTTAACTTGTGTTAACCTTTCTAGTTAGAATGAAGAACGCCGTTCGTACGTGATCTCACGGAGTTTTTCAAAATCTTTAGTTCGTAGCGATTTCAGGTGGACAAATTGTGGAGAATTTTTTCACCGTCCACGTTCATGACCGTACTTCGAGCAAATGTCAGTAGAATGGACAGAATTGTCGAGTTAATGACACAGGTATTTTCATATTAAGTATTTAAGTTTTTTCATGATTACATAACATTATACGACCCGTCATCACATCTACTGTGAGGATTTCAGCACTTCTTCCTTTCCATTCGTTTTCCTTGTATTCTCCGCCGCAATGGTCTTCGAACTTTCCTCGTTGTTTCAAGTGTTTTTGCGGATTTTGTCATCCTTACGAATTTCGCAGAACGTGGTCGACGCACTTCTGCTTAGATTCTTGAGGATAGCCGACTGAGGCGTTTCCACGTGGGTTGGAGGACAACGTTACTAGAGAGTCGAACCAGCACCTTTCTTCTTCATAGACTGAACCACTAAACCACTCCGCTACCGTGATACATGATTCCCTCGTCACTAATGCACTCGATCTACCTTCAGCAACGAATTCATTCGCTCTGGTGGCTACATTTTTCTCACTAGTTTAAACAGATTCCATTTCTTTATAGCTTTCGTTTACTAACGGTAGTGGAACTGAATAAGGTGTCTATCCTTCCATGTTGCACACCACCATAAGTTTCAGAATGAAGTGCACCATATTTCTTTAAATACTTTCCTCCCTGCATCCCACTTTTGCTAGTATTCGTAAATTGAAGGAACAGTAACTTTCTTAGCCATACTGAATACAAAATAGAGCGTCTTCATAAAAAGCACGTGATATCTTCTTGAAGTTTAGTCCTCACCGGTGACATAGAAATAGCTAAAGTCTTCATATTCTATCATTTTTTAAACCGACTAGTGCAACACATTTCTACAAATGCTTTTTTTATTTTTCTTTCCTCTTACGTTTTTTTCCTTAACATCTCCATGTAAGATGTGCAATACTTTTGTTAAAGCTAATTTTTTCCCAAGTGCCAGTAAATTCGTTCACTGTGGGATACAAAGAATCGTGTTTTGTGAAGCTTAATACACCATACGTTTTCTCATAGTAACTGAGGATTCGTTGATTATACCGGAATCCGACAAACACCCATCTCAGTTATTCAAACTGCGTCAAATGGTTTTCTCTAATCTGAATTTGTGCAGTCCTTTGCTTCTTGGTTAGAAACAAATTATATCTAATATAATCTCACATGAAAAAAGAGCAAATCATAAGCCGTCTCTCTTATTTCCAGTCCGGTTCTTTGACACCTGAATTTCGAGTAACATTTCAGTATGAGACTGGTAAGCTCCAACGCAGAGCTTGGGCAGAGAAGATGCAGTCAAGACAAATGCGACATTTCTTTGACGACGAGTTTACCGAGGTAAAATTTTATAAGAATTCATCTACCGGCCAATTTTTATAAATTTAGAGGGGCGTAATTCTAACGTAATTACTATTTCTCAATTTTTCTTTCTTGCTAAGGTCTTATTTATAGCATAGCCTACGCTTATACCTCTCAAGTACAACCATGTGACTATTACTCAGTCATGCCCGAACATAACGAAAGAACAAATGAATAAAGGTTTAAAGATAGGAATTAGGAAAATAAATAACAGACATGCTGAGTAAGGGTTTGCGCCTTCTCCAACAACTGAATTTTACCAGTTTTTGATGAAAAAACAAATCAACACTAACAGTCAGGCACCGATTTAGCCGTGTATTTCCTGCGTCTATTTCATCAACAAATTTCTGCCGAACTCACTACGAGTTGATACCAACTCATCACGGTGCAAGTGCCAGATGACAAGCGACCGCTCTCATTTGCTAGTATTTCTGCTCTATAATTCGATCTTTCCATGAATTTCGTCAGCAATCGCAGTGTTTTTTGTTATGGAATATCTTCTAAGTTTTCTTATAGGCTCTCCCGTGCTGATAACATTTTTCGAACTTTTCTATGTGATAGAAAAAAATCTCGTTCGCTGTATGACTGTGTTGTCGTGACCTTTTGGTAACCTATTTCACAACATATGTGTCCCATAAGTCGGGATTTCTTATGCGCACCCATTCCCATGCGATAATCATGATCCACAATAGGAATTAGATGAGAACCAAATAATCTTCGATAAATAAAGTATTTGAGAAAATCCAAAAAATTGAGGAAAGGGAATCCAAAATTCTCATAGAAGAGAATTTGAACGCCCCCAGAAGTGCAGTGGTACCAAAATAAAGATATTTTTTAAATTTTTGCGTAAACCGATATTTTGTGCGAATCCCAGCATTTCTTGCACTCGATTCCTTTCCTCCAATCCATAATCCAAACATTCTGAGTCTCCGAACATTATGAGTGCGACTTTGAGTGCTGCTTGTGGATTTTCGTTCCCTCTTTGGATGCCGTTGAATAGTGGCCAAATCAATTTCCTTAAATCCTGGAAAATGAATTTTATTAGGGCATCACAAATAAAAAGATAAGGAGGATAATATTATGATATACACTTTTGCCATGTCTGAGAAGAAATTCGTAAGAGTCGAAAGCGGAGCACTGTCTTACACCACCGATTAACACTCAGCTTTTCTATTTGTAAAAGTTTTGGTGAAGCCGAGCATACATCTGTGCTACAATTCATCTAAACAAGTCTACTGAGTAACTTACCGTCTTATCGTAACAAAAAGACACCACTAAGTCTCAAACATCAGTGTTCATGTACGACAGAGTCACATATATGGCTTAGTTCACGAAAACAGTTTCGCTGGTGATTGCTATCATCACCAACAATAACTTATCGTCCATGAAATAAACGGCTGCGATAAATAATGTTTGCAAAATATCAACTGTAAAGAAGAGCTTTTCTGATCTAAACGACCACAATAAATATGAACTCACACCTAATTATCTGACCATACTTGCTTAGATACTTGGGTGGCCCGTCTGCACTGGTTGTACGGGCTCCAGCATAATTTCCATTATTTCAGAGTTTTGCTGGTTTAGCTATTGTGGTTCTCTGGTGTTCTGAGGTGAGCCTAGCCGAAGTCTATCCTAAGCCGTCACCACCACAGGCATTTGCAGCATTAGTGGATCGCAGGGAGATTTGACATAGTAGTTGATACTAGTGCGACTAGTTTGATACCAGAACGACAGTGGATCCTGGTATTGGTTTACTCCCAGCTGAGCTTCCTGGTGAAAACGCAGGACTCCTTCGAAGGTTAAGAGGCCCTACCAGTGGAATAAATCCCTCCGCTGCACATCACACCCCGACACAGAAACTCTTCCCATCCGCGATAAGGCGGTAAATCGTTGCGAAATTAGCTGCTGTGTGAGTGGAAACTCACTCGTACCGGATGTTAGTGTTAATTTGAAGAGGTGTTTCTGTCACTAAACGAATTTTTTATCCATTAGCAGGCAAATCTAATTTTTCGCGCCAGACATGTAGGAATATATTTGTTCTTTAGTACCCTTCAATGTTATTTGCTGTTAAGTCCGATAACATTTATCTGCTCCACCTCGAACTACGTATCAGCCTTTAGGTAGTCGGTTTTATTTAACATGTCGAATATACTTTGACGTATTACGTACCTTTTATTTCTATCCTATAACATAGTTGAAAATTTGTAATGCTTGCAGAACTAAAGTATGTGGAAGCCACAATGAAAAGAATGCACTATATGTGTCTACTTAACAATATTTAAGAAATCCTAAGCTCCGCCGTTAGGCCAATATACGAAAAAGTGTGTAAAATGTGTTGAATAGCTTTGCATGGATTGCGGCTAGCGCAACATCATTGTTCGACAGATAGACTGTCCTTTAAATACAATTATTTTAACGTGAAAGATTTGCAGTAAAGAAATATTCGGAAAATAAATCCGTTGAAACTGGTGTATACGGTCAATTCCTTCTCTATGTAGGCATTTATCGGTGCATACGGTCGCAAAAAGGCTAGCTTTTCTTCGCTGTGACTCATGATGCTGGCTTAGCATTACTATTAGAGTGAAAGGATAAGTTGATGTAGCTCCATCCATTTTGTAGATCTCTAGGACAGTTTTCTGATGGCTTAGTTTAGACACTGTTTTTATGCTTTATGTTGCTTTAAAGTAAATCCTTTTGGTCTTGTAGCTCCAATAGTTGAGTGTGCCTAACAGAAAGAAGCTTTTAGGGTTGGTACCAGCCAATTCTTCAAGATCTCGAGTACTCGCTCTACAAAGTGATTATCGAAATGGAAAATGAGTATTGGCCAAGGTTCAAATATCACATGCAGAATGGCACCGCAACTAAGGTCTGAGAAATTTTTCGGTATAAATAATAGCTTAATTGATTAAGTTGGCTTTGAAATCCGGATGGTCACTGGAAATCCAATAGGATGGTGGGATCTTAGTACCTTTGGCTGTCTTTAGTAGTTAGACAGATGGCACTGCTACATTTATGTTGAAGAGAAAACGGTTTAAATAAAATAGTTCTTGCTTCAGTTAGATACCCAGATCCTTCGTTTTCATGTGCCTCTTTGTAGACAACGTAACTGGTTCAATGTTTACGTTCTCTGTGACTCTGAAGTAGCAACACCGGAATGTCCCCAGTTCACAGTTCCAAATGTTGTACTCACTGCATTTTTGTCTAGAACATAGCGATTATTTTATTAGAATCGAAATCAATAAGATAACTGGGAAAATGAATGACGAGCGATCACTCTCTGAGGGATGCGCCTTGCATTCAACTTCCTCGAGCATCAACAAGGGTGGTGGAATGCACATCTAGCTTATACGGTGCTTGCGGTGGCCTACTCATGTATCAAATCAGTTAGTGCTGCTATATTTTAAGACAAGGATGGTGGCAATTTTCCGATCCATCACGGATGTGAGGCTTGACGAAAATCGGGAATGGGTGCAGTCAACAACGGGTTTGCATCGGAGAGCACCTCTAAAGCACAACTGTAGCGTTCTTCCTCTTCCGAGAAAGAAATTTTGTGCGAGTGTTCTGGCATTATACGTGAAGAGTAAGACACATTCCTCATGGCGTTTCGTGCGTGTGTTCGTCTGGTCCGGTTCCAATGACGTCCTGCGTAATCCGAGATTTTGTCGCCTCTCGCTGGTCGTCTCACCGCCTGACGTCATACACGGGCGCACCCAATGCACGGGGTTCCGAGGCAGGCCTGTTGCTGCTTAAGCGGTTTGATCCTGGAGTGCTGACTTAACTTTGTAAGAGCGTATCCAGGTCTTCACCACGACTCGGTCTTCCTACTAGCTGACTCGGAAAAGATGTTAAAATCGAAAAAGAAACGAAAGTGCGAATGAAAAATTAACCGGCCGCTACTTACTTGCAATTTTGTATACCAGAATTTACCATCCTGAATAACTTATTGATCACTTTGTGAGTAAAATCCTTTGCGAGGTCTTATGTGAAGTTAGCGATAAAATCTGTCCACACTGTTCGTGCTCACATGATATGTTAGTTGTCGCCGACCAAACGCATGTTAAACGCCAATGGGGACTGCTATTCTCATTTTCGTCGGAAGTACTAGGCAATCGGTACTGTGGTTTTATTTGAAAGAACAAACTTTTGTGAAGGCTTCTCACAGTAGATGAGTTTTTCACGAATGTCACATGAATCTTCAGATCACTTCTCTACTGGTTTTTGACGAGATTTCGAGTGAAAAGGAAACTCTTTTGCGCCTCCTTATCAACAGCCTTTATAATTGTACCGTCGGTGATGTAAAAGAAGTGGCCATTGAGACATTGAGAGGTTTCAAGCGCTTGTATCGTGAATTACAGGTTTATATTTCTCTCCTTTATTTTTTTTGTCTTCATATATACGGTAACAAATAATATGGAGTTTTATGAAGAAATTTATACGAGCTGCATACTTTGTTTAACCATTGCCGGTATTACAATTTTAGCTCATTATTTACTGATTACTCTTCTTAACGCCAGGGTATATTGCGAGATATAACTCTAATGATGCTGAGATATTTGCAAAATTCCGGACAGCAGGTGTCTGCGGTGGGAAACGAACGCACTATTGCCCTTTCCGGGGAGTAACGCGTTCACCACCACACCGTGCGGGTCTTTCGTTTCGCCTGTCTCTCAGCTAGTTCTATCGATCACTTGCCATCAGCACTCACCCGTCAGTGGGATTGATCCGACGAGTCCAAATCGGCATTGAACCCAGTTAAGCTGAGGCTATAGTTATAATCAAAATTTTAACTTATTATTTAAGATTTATTATTAAGATAAGATATTAACGAAGGGCTCGCATGGTGTGGTGGTGAACGCGTTACTCCCCGGAAAGGACAATAGCGCGTTCGTTCCCCACCATAGACACCTGCAGTCCGGAGTTTTGCGAATATCTCAGCATCAATAGAGTTATATTGCCGTTATTACTTTTACTGTTACCGTTACTATCGCTGCTATCATTGTCATTATCATTCGCTCACTGCTATTATCCACTTTTGTTTTACAATCTCCGAGATCACATATTGTGAGGATTCTAACAGTTCCATTCAAACAGTTCACTCGCCTCCACTAAATTCCTCGGATTTTCGTGTGGACTACGATTACTGCTTGACGATTTTGGTTTCCTTCATAAATGCTTTTGAATGGCAGACGAGTTCACTTTGCTTGGATTCCTGGGAGGGCCGCACTACCGCGTTGTGTTTACCACAAAAAATCACCATTCTTTGTGGATCGAAAGGAGCTCCACTGAAAAGTCTGGTACTAATTTCCTTATTCTGAAGGATAAAGGTTTAGATAGCATGGCGTGGGGTTCAACTCTGACCTTACCCATATTACGAGGCGGCAACTCTGCCGCTGTGCTGCCTGCGCTCCGAATTCACTAATCCTGTTATTTACTGTGGTGATGCTCTGGCCCGGCTATCCTAGGACGCCTGGAAAAATCGACTCAGCTTCCTTTCAGCGACATTCATAAATAAGTCAACAATGCGAAGGCAGCAGCCTAACCTAAATGCGAAAAGTGCTAAGGCTTTCGCGCTACGGTTGCTAAGAGACGGCTCGAGTGAAAGAAGTGCTGGAATCAGCACAGTTGCTGTGAAAGATGGCTCTTGTAAAATAAAATAAATAGGGTTACTTATTGCTGTGAAGCTATTCTTTTAGTAGACTTTTTCACGATGAACTAAGTGTCTCTGAGAGCTTTTGTTCTAAGAATTAAGATACTGGGCCAAACATTTCCGTTTAAGAAACAGTCGTTTCAGTCATCGTACGCAAATCTCTTTAAGAAGGAGCTACCAGATTATTTGGAGAATTTCGAATTTGGAGATAAATTCGTGAGGTATTGGAGTTTTCTTAAGATTTGTATTGTTAAAGTTTACTATATAGTTAAAGGTCCTCCTAAAAAGACATTTCAGCGAAAATTTTGCTATGGTCAATGTGTTTTTACAACAAATGCACCTTGAACATTGGAGTCAAGCCAGAACGTACGGTTTCTGGAGTCTCGCTTGTAAGTTGTAGACCTTACCGCTATCAAGAATTTTTAATGTTTTTCGTTATCGTACATCTTTGTACTTCGTACTTCACCATCTTTTCTATTTCATTGTGCCCTTGCGAGTAAATTAACTTGACTGGGGTGGATCACTTTGTGGCAAAACTGTTCCCTCTAAGATTATTTAAGGCTTTACGAATAATTTTACTAAACAGAATTTTTCCCCTCCCCCCCCCCC
>UYYA01004531.1:0-16165 GCA_900624975.1 Angiostrongylus costaricensis | reverse complement strand
CCCCCCCCCCCCCCCCCCCACCCCTGTCAGAATCTTATGTCAGAAACTGCAGAGGATAAAGCATTCGTCAATTGTGACTCTATTAACTATCGTAGAGGTGAAATCCATAATTGGTCTTTACGCTGACTTTCAAGGGCGCATCGATCTACAAATTCCGTGTCTTTATCACCCTATGAGAAATTTGGCAGCAATTCGTCCACATTGCAAGCAAATAGAACTTCGCTTTTACCTGAAACCATTGCATTACAGTAATTTTCTACATGATTGAACTGACACGAGGTTGATATAAAACTTTTATTCGGCCAACATTTCGGCGTGCTCGTCTTCCTCAAAGTAGCGTTATTTCGAGTCAATGTTCCACAGCTGGTCGCTGACGCGGTGTGACTATTCGTTGTCGCATCGAGTGGAATCCAATGGAAGGAGTACCGAATGGCTGGTTCACTTCACTCAATGGTGCTCATTTATACAAGAGGGATGTTGATCGGTTGCTGTCTCCACTACATTGGGTGGGCAATGCGTCCTGCAACAGTCGGTTGTCCATTTGCTGGCACGTTGCGTGGCAGTCGACATCTTAAAAACCCACAGGCTTCGACTCGATGCGACAGCGAATATCCGCATAGGGACAACAACCAGTTTGACGCCATCGACTCGGATCATCGCGGCTCTGAGGAAGCCGAAGGCAGCGAAGCGTTAGCCGAATAAAACTTTTACACCAACCTCGTATTGGTTCAATCATATAGAAAACTATTGATTATTCCCATGTTCGACTTTCTATTAATCTCGACATTGATCAAATATATTATAGATAAGTTATTGCTAATAAAAGCTTGTTTTTAAGATATCCATTGCGTTACGGTCAGCAACCAGATGTGTTGCTAAAGGAGAACTACTGAAGAGAAGAACTAATTGTTATAATCGCGTGATAACCACTATGATGCTGCGATATTTACGAAACCTGGTACCCAATACAGATTTGAGTCCGTGACTACGCTTTCCGAGGGCTCACGTATTACCCACTACATCAATGAAGCCTTTGCTTTGCCTTTCTCCCGGCCAGTTTTCTATCTATACGTATACCTAGTCATATGATAACTTTTATATCTAAGATAAAAGCAGTTATGAACAGTTTCTGTTTTGGATTAACACTTTTAACAACATCGCATTTCTAAGGTTCCTGAATCAAACTTGAGAATGGATGTATAATTTCAATACCTTCAAATTCTACGGTTGAATTATTAGCATGAAAGTAAATTGCCTCGCAATAACATCTGAGCAGCGACTGATAACGACCCAAAGAACTCTGCGGCAGTGATAGAACTTCCATGGAGCACACTACGTTCCTAGTTAGTATGAAACTTCTTGTATTACCGTCTATGTGCAGTAGAAGGTAGATGCGGTGAGTATTTTAGCTCGGAGATACAGCGTTCTTGGTCTATCGTAAAACGCGCGAGGATAAGTACATTGACGATACGGGTAAACCACTCCGTCACCATATGGAAGAACATCTAGGTGCTAAAGCTGAACTAAAACGAAATACTTTGCTAACCACGCGTAGGACACAGAAGTATAGCAGAGAAGATTCTGAAACAAAAGTCTGTATCTTCGCACAGGAATCTGACATATCAGGGCGCAAAACTCTTGACACGCCTTGGATACTTTTCAAAATCGAGAAATGACCGCAAAGGGGAATCTCTTGTGAAAATGTGTTACCTCGTGATGACCGCCACACCGGTTCTTCTATTAGTGTTATGAGAATACTTCATTGAATACATTATATATCAATTTCACCCATTTCAGCCTCTGAAGAAATCGAAATCCTTCGAATCGTTAGCTAATGTCGGAAAAATATAGCGTTAACAATCTCGAATCTGCTAATTAAGAAAAAGTTAACGTACTTAGGGTACAATTCCCACCTTGGCTGGCATCTTCACAATGTTCACCTCCCTAGTTTGCTTTTCAGGTGATATTGGTGGTGCCCTCGGTCTGTTTCTTGGTGCAAGTATGTTGACAATCATAGAAGTGCTATATTTGTGTTACCATTATCGAATGTTTGGAAAAGTCGGCCAAAAAACCACTAATCAGTATAGAAAATGGTATCTGTTTTTTTCCTACACATTTTGTTTTTTTTTGTTCATAAACTTGCTACTCTTTAAAACTATAAACAAGGGTTTTGCAATTAAAAACTGAAGAAGATATGAATATTCAGTTTTATACAGAATGAATACCAGCGTGTTACTGAACCTTAACTTCTGAAACTCACGAGATCTCTTTCCCGTTATCTACTTGATCCTATCATTTTGCGTCCACTTCTAGGAGCGACAGCCGAAAAACGCTGACTTTTCTCACTTTTCAATTCTAAGGATTTCGTAAAGAATTTACTGCTGAAGATCTTCGTGAAGAACTCTGGCCATCGAGATCGGTGATGTTCTTCTCTTCCTCGCTTGCCATCCATCAGACCTACTCACTAATGGCCTTTATTCATGGCTCTCGTTTAGTCACACAATCTTATTCTCGATATTTTATAGTAGCAAGCGGTAATTTTGATAACAGATTGCTACATTAGATCAGACCCTTGCATTCATTCTCTCAGTTGTATGCTGAAGGAATCTCCCTGCGTTCCCCTATCGACTATCAGACGCTCAGTAGCGCTCACTAGTCTTTTAATCTCCTTACGTAGCTACATTTGAAATATGGGCGACTGTTTTATGCCCTCTTCACTATACTCTCGATGCTCTTGAAAGTTTTTCAAACCACTCGCGTAGTCCTTCTCAATTTTTGCGCTAAGTTGTCCATCGTGTTAACATTCTGAGTAATGAACCAAGTACACACACCTGGACCATTTAGAGGTATTCATTCTGTTTAGCATATATGAAACATCAGACCGTTTCTCATGAATGTTACCGAAGTCGGCCAGCATTCGTTTGGCCTGCTTAACGTTCAATCTTTTAGGTGCTGTTTCATCAAAAAAAAAAGCCATGAAGATTCAGTTTCACTAATTTTTTCGAAGGTAGCCGTAAATACTTTTGGCTAAATGTTATTCCCTCTTCAAACTTCTCGCTTTACGTTGGTGTTAGTCACGTTGATATGGTGATATTTTGCTTTTGAAACTTTTGTGTAGCTCACGGGGAATCTTCGTATGCTAAGTGGGTGAGCCATTCCTGTCGAGAGCTTCCATGACTATTTCTGTCTCAACTGAATCGAATATCTTTTTCAGCCTATTAGTGGTAAGCTTTCTGTTGGTCTCTTAACAGTGTGGATGCCTTTTGTCTTACTGAGTCGTGTTCGAGTTTGCGCTGTTTCCTCACATGGCTGTACTTTGTCTAGTGTTCTGTTAATCCTGATCAGGACGATTCGTGCGAAGAGTTTGTAGACGAAAGAGAGCAAGCAGATTAGGCGATAGTTGCCGATGTCGTAGAGGTCTCCACTTTTTTGCAGCAGCACTGTCTCGTTATTCTTCCATTAATTAGGAGGCTATTCTGACAACTGTAGCCTGAAAAGAGGAGCCAATGTGTTAATGAGGACCAGCAGAAGATTCTTCAGATGTTCGATTCATTTTCTATGCGGGCCAAGTGTTGTTCGATTCCTCACTGAAGAAATAATATTTCGGATTCTGGAAAAGAAAACCGGTGGATGGCATATTCATTCTCTTTATTTCATATAGAGTGTGGAAGGCCGTGGCTATTGGAGAGATTCAAGTAGTAATCGTGAATGTTCTTCTCTAAAGCCTTCCTAATAGGAGTAGGTGTTTCAACCAACATCGGGTTTTGATCTATTGGTATTTTGACCGGAAAAGTTTCCAGATTCGTTGCCAATAGGTTTTTCCGACATTTCCTTAAGACCCTCTTTTATCGACTTTCAGTGGAATTTTTCAAATTCGGACCTGAGTTGGGGATGTTCCACGACTGGTGCTGCTCACGTAGACATATTTTCTCAACTACTTCAGGAGATCCACGTTTCTGGGTGACTTTTCCACTCTCGGCTTTCTACCACTGAAAACAAGATTACCCTGTCGTGTTTTTCATCGTTGCTGTCGATAAAGATATCTTTTTAAAGTGCAACCAATCGTTTAAATAAATCCCTATTTATGGTGATTTTCGGGAATTGCTTCTTTTTTTGCTGCTTTCTCCCCTTTCCGCAAAAAAGAAAGAAGACGCGAAAAAAGAGATAGTGGGACTCGGGCAAAATCTTTGATCTAATATTATGTAAATTAGCTCACTGTAGTTTTTTCCGTGAGATCGTGCTAGCGATGGTAATGCGGATTCTGGAATTGTGAGCTACCACGATTCGTTATGGTCATCGTGATAAATTTTTACAGACTCTCTGGCTATTAATCCCATTCTAATCCGTGGATCTCCATGAGACAGCCTTCAGAGGTTCTTCCGAGTCCAGTCTTAGCGGTAAAATCTCCAAAGATAACTTTAAGCGGGATGTCGATTTCCCTGTAAGACTTCTCGAAGTCACGTTGAGCGCTTTACCTTTCCTTTATCATCGCTCATTGTTGGTGCGGCGAACATTGTTCTTGAAACCAGTGTTTGGCGATATCTCTTCAATTCTAAACGTCAGATTAGTACTGTTAGTTTTCCAAAAGAGTGTATGTTTATGATCAAACTTTTGTTGATGAGGACAGTAACGTTGCTGACTCCTTGACAAACACAATCTGCGTATTGGAAAAAGCACATATGCACGAAAATGTCAAAGCTAACATAAAAAGTGTATCTAAAATAGATGCAGCAGAAATAGATGGCTATTCCCTGGACCCACCGAGAACTCAGGAAAGCACAACATCGCTTTAAATCGCCGTTTAGCGTTTTATCTGCTACCTAAGAACACACCACATGAAAGATACCGGCTTAACTTTGGTGTATAGCTCAGGAAAGGGGGTCCATAACGATGTCTAACAGTGAGAATTTTTTTTAACGTAACGTATTGTCGGCCCTCAAAAATGCGTTATTACAGCTGTCAGTTCTGGCAGGGGCCAGACTTTTCCTTTTTTAATTTACATGAACGGTCTGAACAGCGTAGTGGAACTTATCAATACTGGTACATTACTTTACTTCAATGGGGTATGTAATACCATCCCACTTTGTCACAATTTTGCCGTAGAACGAGAGCAGATTAGTAAGTAGGCGTTGAATCTCGATCGCCAATGAATTTGAGAAAATATTGTTCTATTGGGCTTTCACAAACCAGCTTATACAGCAGCATAGTTCTTTCATTTTATATGATCCGTCTTCACGTCTACTCTACCGATCCCAGCACTTCTGGCATTCAATTCGTTTCTTCACATCGATTACCCACGAAGATCTTCCAACTTTTTACGTCTAGCTTCGGTTGCTGCTTGAGTATTTTCATTTTATCTTGAATATCGTAGAATGCTGTTTGAGAAATTCTCCCTGGAGTCCTGAGATAGCTGGGCTGAAGCGTTCCCAGTTGGATGGCACAGAGTGATTTTTTCCCAGACAGGTCCGGTACCACTTTTCCGACCCTGGAGGGATGAGATGCTTGGTTGGCCAGGAGCGGAATAGAACTTACAACATGTTCGGTACGACGGTCATCATTATCACTGTGCTATCCGCCCCCTCGTATCAACATTGCTGACATGGAATTTTAGAATTATTGAATGAACGTTCTCGTTTTAAACAGTGCTTAATTTCCGGATATGAAAAATACTGGTGCCTTTCCTGAGTACCGAAAATGCTTAGAAAAACTTCTTTACTGTGATTTGTGATTTATTTCATTGCAAATATTATACTTACTATTCTGTTCTTCCAGTATGGAAAGGTGCTACAAATGCATGGCATCTTGTTGTGATACCTGTGAATCACCGTCGATGAAAGCTAGTTATGCCGATCCTGGTGTAGGTGCTCAACAAAGTATCGAAGAGAGGTATGGTCTCATAACAACACGATATAGTTCCATGAATAATACAACCTTGGCTTTCAGGCAAAAAACATCATGGCTGAATCACCTCCCTTATTCGAATTCACCGACATATTCCACTTCACAAACATCACTAAATGATGACCCTATTGAGCAATACCTCGACACGCTCGATGTACATCGTCCACCTAAATATGAGCTCTTACCAGGTGAACGTTTCAGGAAACATGTACTAGTATCAAATTATTTGGAGCTTCCAGTGAATATTCCGTGCAAGAACTTTTAAAAAAAGTGCTATTACCTGATTACTGAGTGTCTCATCTTCACGATGAATCGTTTGACCTAGCACATGCAGTTATTAATTACTTAAAACCTTGGATGGCACATCTTCACTATTTGTGTAGGCCCCAGAATAATTTCTACTTTACGCGGTTTTGCTGGCTCAGCCACTGTGGTTCCGTAGAGTTCCGAGGTCGGCTTAGCCAAAGTTTGCCCAAATCGTCATCACCGCAAGCAGTTGCCGCCCTGTGGATCAGAGGGAGATCTGTCACCATGCGACTAATTTGATATCATGACAGTGGTGGATCCTGGCATTATTTTACTCTTAGCTGGGTTTCCTGGTAGAAACGCTAGACGTCTTCTCGGCTTGGAAAGCCCCTGCTGGCTGATGAATCCCCATGTTTATCGCAGCCCGATTCCAGAAACACCTCTCAGCCACCATGAGGCGGTAAACCGCTGAGGGGACATGCAGTTATTATTTATTTTTATTAAAGTTATTAACTGATATAGTATCGCTTTGGCAAGATTTTCTAACTGGGTCTCAAGAAATCCGTGACATTACTTCTCCACTCAGCTATCGGAGGATTGGCCACACTGTGTACGAACATATATCAAAAGGCAGCAATTCCTAGAATTAGTTTTTGGACAGAATTTAAACAGGGAATGGATGCAAGACACCTCACCTTATGTGACCTAAGGCTGCCCTTCTAACCGTGGAGACTTTACATTTGAAAGGACCGCAGTCGGACTATAGTAAGTAAAACGTCGTCGTTTTCCAACCACTTGGAACTCTTGCTGATGTCAGTTTAATACCGTTTCATCACATAAACAGCATTGTAGACGCCGTGGAAATAAACTTATTCACAAATTGTTTTTTGCTTAAAGTTCTAATTTTCTACCAATCTCATTAGAATCAACGTAATATCTTGCGGCTGATTTATGGATATAGAGTAGTGGCACAAAATATCCACGATCTGACACAGATGTTAGGATCGGGATTGCGATTCACGCGCTCCGTATTGCATCATTTATAAACTTCCTAGACAAAAAATAATGTGTATTATCAAGAATGCATTTATATATCTTCGTATTTCAGGTGTAAGCAACCACTCATCAAGTTTCTCAGAAAAAGACCAAGCAAGTAATAGGTAACAGTTTTTAAATTCAGTGACCAAAGATATTCTACTTTCAGACGGCATTCGTGAACGGATAATCTAAGCTTGCATCGAAAGAACTTTTCTAGGGTTTTAGCAAAATGACAGAAAATTTTCGAGGACGGCCTAAGTGAAGAATCTTGATCCAACTAAATGCTTCAACTATTCTAGACCATTCAGAATCACCGACAAAAATAACGGTCTGAAGTCGAATGCTCCTGGTCGTCCACACACTGGATGGTTTCCCAAACCGACTTTACAAAGTTCCAGCTGGAAACACAAGAGCGCGAAGGACCCTTCAAAGTCGCTGTCACGAAGACCGTCTTATCTGGTTAATAACCGGGTCGCTAAACCTATTCATCGTATAATACAGGTATAAGGTTTTCTACAAAACCTACCTTGAAGCGTATTTTGACGTGGAATTTACTGGTTAAAAATTTCTCCGTAGTATTCCTTGCTCTTATTTATGCACTTTCTCTTCCAGATACCGCAGCAAATCTCTTTAGAAGACGAAGAGAACAACTCGCAAATGACCGATTCTTTATCCACACCTACTCCTAAGCTATTCGTTGGCGAAGTTGAGAGACAAACCACCATCTGAGTGCATTCAGTCAATGCATTCATTTTCGGTTGTGATAAAATTTTGTTACAAATGATTTTTGTAAAAACTGGTTCAAGTAATGACCATGTTGAAATATGAAGCACGTGTAATCCTATTTTACTACTCATCACCTCTCTCTTTCATTCACTACACTGCAGAACATAGTTCACTTTGTAACTGTTTTTAGACAATCGTTAGAGCTCGAGAGCACAGAGTGAGGAAGGAAGATGAAGGTAGACTTTTCCCAAAAACTCCTACGACAGATAACCATAGTGCACTGCAGCTAGGATTCTGCTCATGTTCTTGTCATTTTAGCTATAATTACTAACTTAGGGAATGTAAAGCGGATTAAGAAGGTTTCTACAGCTATTGGTGGAATCAATCTTTGTAAATGCTTACTCCTAATAACGCGCACGTGATGGAGTCCTTCGACGTTGCCGTGCTGTACACCAACGTGTCGAATGACTCCGCATTGCAAGCCATCTTCGAACTTCGTGCTGAACATGAAGGAAGAATAAACATGCATGGCTTGTCCATCTAGCAGCATGTGACTTTCTTAAAGGAGTGCCTAAACTGCTCGATTTTCAGATAGTCTGGAAAACATTTCGCGCAAATAAGGGGGTTGGCAATGGGAGAACGACTGGCACCAAGCTTTGCCATTGTGTTTATATCTAAGATAGATGCCCCAGTTTTCGATCTCCGACTACTACTCTACTGCAGATATATAGACGATTGTTCTTCCGTCTTCTCTACGCAGGAGGATATGAACAAACTTTGTATTACTGAAATGACTAAGCACTCTGAGCACACTACGTTCACTCGGGAGAAACCGAAACAAAACTGGCTTCCGTTTCTAAACGTTCAAATAGACCTATCAAGTAGCGATTACATGACAAAGTGGTACCGATAACCAAGCAACAAAAACATGCTGGTTCACTTCCTTCCCTCCCACCCTTCACACACAAAGAGGGCGCTTGTGGGAAACGTTTCGAACGTCCACCTCTGTGTGCACAAGTAGGAAGCTAAAAGAAGAATCGCGCGACTTGGCTCGGCAAGTAGCTATCTCGAATGGTTACGAAATAGTAACCCCTCGAGATAAGCTTCGAAAGAGAGTGATGCCCCGAAACGAACGGTTTGGCCGACACAAAATCTCGTTCGTCTTGCCCTTTATTAGCGATGAGATAAGCGCAGCGATAAAGCAATGTTTAAAAAGGGCAGATCTAGAAAAATCGGTAGCCATAGTTGAAGCACCACCGGATACTCTACGTCGTCAGTTAGTTTGCAACTGGCTGTATGACCGTCCATGTGAAACACAGAATCGTGTAGTTTGCCTTTTGGCAGGGAAGGTGATTGCATGAGTTCAGTAACGATATACCAGCTCTTTTATGGTACTTGCGAAGATAAATATATTGGCGAGACGAGCAGACTATGTATTCCCATAAAAGAACATTTAGATGGACAATGAAGGGCAAGACTGAGTGCGCTACTAGGGACGCATAGGATACAAAAACACAGCGGAGGTGATTTTGATGTAAAAGTTGCTATCCTCGCACGGGATCATAAAACACAAACGCACAAACTCCTTGAGGCTTTTTGGATAAATGCCGAAAATCCTACAATGAATATCAGGGAGGAATGCCTTAGATCACACGTGCTTTCCCCCCGTACCTTCGTATCGGTCGTTGATGGGGGTGGTGCAGTCGTCAACCATGTCTCCCGGCTGTTCCTCCTCGGTGGAAGACAAGTGAAAAAAGCGGTGAGTTTTTCGAGAAGCCGTTGATCTTGTAATTATCGTTCAAATTTTCACCTTTCTGTTTGTGGTGTTGAAGCGTTTGACCTAGTAAGTTGCGCATTAGTGTACCCTTCTACGCCCTGAAGAAGGCGATTCAACCGAAACGTCCGCTACGGTTGTGTTGCATGTGTGTTACTGTATGGAAGTAAACGTATCATGTTCAAAAACCTCGCGATTGCTGAGAAAGATAACGACGAGCTTAGTGTCGAATTGTAATCCTTCATTCCTTAACTTATAGAGCCCTAAATTGCTGGTAACCATCACAGTGGCAAGGTTAATTCGACCTAATATTGGGCTAGCGAAGAGATTATATCGTTAGAGCAGCACTGAAGTTACAGTGACCTGTTAAATACATAGTGATAGTAGTTCCAAGAAGGCCCTCCATTGAGAACCTACCATACCATACTACCAGAGAGACAAAGAGAGAGAGTGAAGAATCTCGATCGTCATCTTGAGGTCACTCATGCTGTACTTCTTTAGATTGACGGGTTATCACGAGGTTACACGAAAATTTTATTCGAATAGCTTTTTGGCCCATTAACGCTGGTAAACTCCACTGTCCCTGCTGTGCGTAAAGAATCTCGTACGATCCTCTTTTTGTACTTTTTTGAGTTAAAGTTATTACAAGAAGTGCGCTGAATAATTCCGTTCGTTAAACACACTTGTGTTTCTAGATGTAATACGGAAGCGCTAAGAAGCTCTGCTAGAAATTATTCTTCAGTGCACATCGCATTTTTAAGGTCATCTGTCGGCCGCGATTAGGCGCAAATCATTGAGGTGAACGAAGGCTTACTCCTATGCTGTAACAATAGGGTTGCTTATAAGTGTAGAATTGGTGGACTATGTGCTTCTCCAGGCAAGGTTATTAAGAATAAAGAAGGGTTTGGACAACACCATATTTAACAGTGTATTAACTCAAAGATTGCTGTAGTAATGACGAAGATATTCACAGGCGCTATGCTTCTTTCTCGGTAACAATTTTAGGCGATCACTTTAATGAATACCGTGGAATTTATGGCTATTTTAAGATATCAAGAAAAAAAATCCGTAACAACCTAGACAAGAGTAGGATAAAACTTTTACTGTATCCACACTCATGACAATGTCCATCAAATTATCTAAACGGGTAGAAATATAGTTATGATCCAAAAAAAACGGACGTGATTGGACTTCTACGACAGCGAATGGTCGTGAAAACGAAGAAGCTAGAAAAATGATAGTTTTTGAACAAAAGAAATATCACACAACAAAAAGTTTATCTGAAAATTCCTTACCTCCTAAATGTCCCTAGAAGTTCTAGGGCTGGACAGCTGGATTGATTTCGGTGATACACAACTCGTGGCTGTTAACACGTAGACAGCGTACACGTCGTTAAAATTGCACAAAAAATTGGAACCGGATGATCCCTCATAACCTGCACAGCATCTCCACAAGTGGTATGCCTCATGTTTTAATTTAGTGGCATCATCACCAACATAGAGAGTTTTGAAAAGCATGCCCACTAAATTACTTCTTATCCTCTCGAAGGTGTTATGTGGAAATTGCAATAAAGTAACAAAAGACGGTGGGTCATTAATAGACATCTATATACGCTCCTCATTCTAACCGCGTCGTATTGTAACAACAAGTATTAGTCAAAAAAGCAAATCCTATCCAGTAACGTAATTTTGTGGTCTTAAGGGAAAATTTCGCTCCTAGTGAGCTTGAGCTCAACGGAATGATTATCACCAAATTCTTCACCGGCGTCTAACAAAGTCAGAAGGAAAACGTGATAACAGCCCAACAATACAGCTCATAAGCACCTAAGTAATCTGAATTTTAGGTAGTCAGAAGCTATTCGCACTACCGACTTGTTAAAAGGTGATTCTAGTGAAATATAACCACTGCGATCCAGAAATATTTGCAAGAGTTGGACCCCAGGCCAGATCGGACCGTAGTTACCATTTACGGAGGCACATGTGTTATGAACGGCATCACTTTTATTTTCATTTTGCAAGTATTCCAACATCGCAGTCGTTGTATTTCACGTTATATCCTGTCGCGAAAATGGTAACAGGCAGTGAATAAAAAGTTAACATGGTTATGCTAGTATTCACCATCTCGTAAGCTAAATTTGGAAGGATAGCTGTAATAATAATACTTTTTTATTATTCTTATTATTGCCGCAGGCACAGCTTGGCTAGGTTCATCTAGGCCGAGTTGCTTCATCCGTAAACGTGCAGAGATTCGAACGAGACCCTTACCAATTGGTATTAAATTTTATTACGAAAGATGGGGCGACCTTTGCTGCATCGAATCACAGGATCAGCTTTTGGCCAAGAAATGTGCCTCGCGGCTATAACAAATATTTGTATCATCGGAACACGCATGCCTAGTCATCTGTGGTATCGACCGTTTAGATACTGGGACTACTATCACAGCTGTTACCATGGGAGATTACACTATTATTCAATAACACTGCATTAAATCTTCAACACTCAAGCGACTATTCAGCGATTAAAGAAAATTAATCATATTATTTTTTCACATGCACAGACCTCACAAATATTGTGCGGACGCCAGCATTTCCTCATCCTTTTTCGCTTTCATAATCCATGTCTTCCAATTCGCATGTGGACTCAGCTGTTGTTTAGGGACTTTCGTCTTCGTTATGAATGATCTTCAATGTTCGTCTTCCCATAATCCTCAGATAGTCTCGCTAGGGCGTTCTTACATAGATTCGAGGATGTGGGTTAGTCTTAGGCAAGCCCGCTACCAATTACCTAACTTAAGAGGAATGGAAAGCTTGGTGGCCTAGGACTCGGTTAACCCAGTGCCTTTGGTAGTTGGCATGCTTAGCCACGAAAGCCATCACTACCACTGCGTTTGTCGCTACCATATGCTTGTGTATTGATTCCAACATAAATTTCGTCTGTATTACTCACACCCAATCGTTATCCACCGCAGTGATCTGCTTCGAATATGGTGGCTTCAGTGAAGCCCATGCAGAGTTCCTAAAGTGGTTTCCATTATCGCTATCAAGTATATACTTACTCACTTGGATACTTGGACGGTCCGTCTTCACGAGGTGTGCGGACCACAGCACATATGCCATTCGTTTCCTTCTCTCGCAATGGTAGCCCATGATGGTGGTCTTGTTCGAGCATGGTAGCGCTTGCGTGTCTCATAGCGTGATCTGTAAAACAACTGCAGCTGCGGATACAGCTGACTAACTGTTTACGAACACGTCCACCCAACGTGTAGGTTGACGCTTGCATTCTCTTGGAATCCACTCTACAGTTTTTTTCGTCCATCTGTCGTCTATTCTTCTCATTATGTGAATAGCCCATCTATGTGTCTATATCGATGTATATTCTTTTGGGTCTCGAAGATGTAACAGATTTCGAAGGTCAGAGCTTCGCATTCCGGCTAGATAGAGTGCCTATTATATTTCATAAGACACCGCTCAAGCGCTCTGTGAGTAGTGCGAAGTATTCTCGACGTGGTTGAAGTAGGAACTCACTTCAGTGCAGCAAAACAGAAAGCTGGGGAACCGTAGAATCAAAGAGATGAGCGCGGATTGTCGGGTCATTCAGTCGGTGGGTGGCTTCTTTGAGAGGCCCGAATGCGGTCCAAGCTGCTCTCCTTCATCTCTATAGTTTCTCCTTAATGTTGTTTTCCATGTTCATTGATCTTCCAAGGTAAACGTAGGAGGTGGTCTCTGCAATGAGAGAGCCATCTAATTCAATTTTTTTCGGCTTCGAACCATGGGTTTTTCATGAACCGGGTCTTCTTTCGATTTAAGCGAAGTCCGATCTTTTTCCTCGCTTCGTTGAGCTCGTTGATCATCACCTCTGCTTTGCTAGTACTTCTTGAGAAGATGACAATGTCGTCAGCAAAACGAAGGTTTGAAAGGAATTTTCCATTAATACGTATGCGTTTCTCATCCTAAACGAGTGAACAAGTGACTTCATTATCCGCTGCAGTGCGGCGCTGAAGAGCTTTGGCGATATTGTGTCTCCTGTCGAACCTCTTTGGATGTGGTCCATGCAGCAAAATTCTTTTCGAAATCCTGCTTGCTCGACTGGTTGCGCCTCAACCAATGTTCTCGATATGGGTGAGAGGATAATCTTCGTGAAGAGTTTGTAGAGTACATTTAAGAAGCATATGGGACGATAGTTACAGAGATCCCTTCGGTCTCCTTTCTTAGGCAGGACGACCGTGCGCGACATCCTCCACTGGTCTGGGATTTTTTCCTTTTGAAGGTAGCCTGTCATATGATCTGGGAGAAGTACATGTAAATTGCGGCCTCCAGCTCTAAGGAAATCGGCGTTGATATTATCGGATCCTAGAGCTGTGCCTCTTTTCATGCTTTCTATAGAAACTCGAGCCTCCAACGGAAGAATTTCCGGTGGTTTTTCTCCATCGGGGATATTAGAGCCCGGAACGAGGATCGTGGAACGGAAACGGTTGTTGTAGAACGTTTCCGCTATTAATTCTATATCATGGCAGAAAGTTTTGACAACCTCATGTTCGCTCAACAGGGCTTACAGCGGAACATTGTAATCACACAAATCCAGACGGCATTTTTTCAGACTGCTTCTTTTCCCTGCTGCTTCCAGCATTTTCTTCTGCTTGTACCGTTGTAGATCGTCCTGCAAAGCTCTTCTCTAGCTGGCATTTATTACTAGCCGTGTTGAACGTGTTGCAGTAGGATCAAGCTTCAGTTTTTTTCTCTTTTCGAGCAACTTCTTGGTAGTGATGGAGACGCGATCCGTTCTTCTTTCTTGAGGAACTGAAGCGAATTCGGCACAGCTTTTCAGTCCTTCGACAAGCAGCTCGTAGTCTTCGGCCGGGTTTTCTTTAATCTACCAGTCAGTTTGGACAGGACTTTGTTCAAAATGTTCTCGTCGCATAAAGCTAGACTTCTTCCTCGCGGTCGATGATGAGAGTTCTTTTCCAGCTTGCGGCTGAATCAAATCTTCGCGCGAACAAGACGGTGATCGGAACCAGTGCAGAATGACAAGACTACCGATGTGTCAAGTAGGCACCATCTCCTGTTTGTCGGAATGTGGTAGATCGCTGCATGAGACATGCCGTTAGGAGACTCCCATGTCCAGCGGCTGCTTTCTTTTTTCTGGGAAAACGAGCCACGGAAGAGACATGCTGCTGACAGGAGTCCTGTGAAACGGTTCCCATTCTCATTTCTTTCTCCTAATCTAAAATTTCCGACCCTGGATTCGCTCTCGTTGGCCTTTCCTATTCTATCGTTGAAGTCTCGAACAACAAATTTATTATATGCTTTGTCATTGCGGATAACTTTCTCTAACTGATAGTAGAACGCATTTAATTCGTACTCATCAGATCGGTCGATGAGTAGCAGTTGACAATAGTGATCTTTTTATGATGCGGCAGTTGAGGACGGAGGACGAATATGCGAGGGTAAAGGATCACGTATGAGCCGACGAGATGACAATGAAAGGGTGGACGACAAAGCCTATACCATCGACATTTCGTGATGGGACCTCTTCTCCATTTCTCCACGGATCACAAGAGTCCCGTTGTTTAGTTGGTGTGTGTTGGTCTTTTTGATTTTTGTTTCTTGTAATGTGATCACATCTAAATTAATGCGAACTGCGGCTAGAAGAAGGGCGCAAAGATCGGCGACTGTGGAGAGTGTTCTGGCATTATATGCGCATAGTAAGAAACAATCTCCGTGGCGTATCATCCGTGTGTTCGTCAGATCCGGTTCCAGTGACGTCCTGCGTAACCCGAGATTTTCTGGCCTCTCACCGGTCGTCCCACCACCTGACGTCATAGACGGGAGCACCCAGCGTGAGGGTACTGAGGCTGGCCTATTATTGGTCGTGCAACTTGGTCCTCGCTGGAGTCCTGACGTAACCACCTTGCAAGGGTGTATCCAGGTCTTTACCACGATGTGAATCAGAGGGAGGTGCATATATATATATGTATATATATATATGTATATATATATATATATATATATGGATGAAGAAGGTGAAGCTGTTGGCGTTGTTGAGTCGCGCAGGGATGCTCCATGCTTTCGATCTCATCAAGCATCGTTAAATGTGAGTGGATGCTTAATATTTAACCTAAAAATTAAGCTGCCCGGCTTATCAATATATCAAGGCAATGATTTCATTCTCTTAGACAAGTCTGCTACGAGTCTTGTGAGCGCCGAGGGAAGGAAAGACTAATGAGCTCGGGCAAATAATCGAAGCCAGTGGCGACGTGTGCATTGAAGAGCATTTCTTACCACTGCGCCACACCCGCCTCGATATATATATATACATATATATATATCATATACATATATATATATCATATATATATATACATGTATATCTATGTATGTATGTATATGTATATATATATCATTTTTCTTACCACTGCGCCACACCCGCCTCGATATATATATATACATATATATATATCATATACATATATATATATCATATA
>UYYA01004530.1:0-93896 GCA_900624975.1 Angiostrongylus costaricensis | reverse complement strand
ATATATATATATATATATATATATACATGCATGCAGACATATAGATACGCATACACACCACCATGATGCCCAAACATCAGATACGAACGGTCACTCGTACTAAAACAGATCGTGGGCACCATGACAACAACTCGAACACCAGAGACCGTTATGTCGTCGTAGGAAAAACAGTTACGACATCGTCATCATGGAGTGACAGTCAGAAGTCGTCCAACTACTCCTCCTTTTGTGCCACAGTATGCCGATAACCGTGGAGGAAACCTATTGCCTATAAACTCATCGACATTGAACACAGTAAATCAACTACTAACAAAGAGAGGACTAGTAGACAGAGTAGACAGTTAATTAATCCTAAATACCTTATCTTGCATATCTTTCTACGGCGTTTCAAATAGTCGATATGTAGGCTTAACGACATACTGGGAACAAAGCGATACCCACACTTTGTACTAACGATGAGTTCATAGTTTTCCGTAGATTCCAGAAGGCTATATTTTCACTAGACGAATAGATCCTCGAAAAAATTTGATCAGTTTCATTGTATTCTAGACAGGTGCTGATCAAATGGACGATTTTTTTCAGCGGAATGAGGTGAAGTGCACGCAATCGCACTGCACTTTCATTGTTTCCACCAACGCACCTCACCAATACGTCAGCGTGTTAAATTTCCTCGGCGAGAACTAAGCCTGGAATAATCGACAACATGAAAATCTGGAAGAATGACGGATAGCTGTTCGATTTATCCGTACCGTGGAAAGAAAACGTTAAATGAGTGTCATACGGATAGTGAGCAGATGTGTAAACACACCAAAACCAGCGATGTATGTTGATAAAACTCTAAAAGGCTCTCGCCGTTAATCAATCCCTGAGGGATGCGCCATGCATCTAACTTCATTAAGCATCGCTTGAAGGTGATTGAATGCATATCTAGCCCTTATAATAACTCGCGGTGGTCTTCCGATGTACCGAGCCGGTGCTGCTATCCTCCCAGACAAGTCCGGTACCAATTTGCCGACTCCGGTGGGATGGAAGGCTTGGTGGGCCGTGGCCGCAGCGATCGATTCCACGTGCGTGTCGCGGTGGCGCCTCCAACCACTGCGCCACACGCGCCTTTGTATGATGATATTATATTGAAATTTTAATTTTGAAACCGGACGGCATTTAAGAAGAACAACTGTGGACCGTCGACTCTGATGAAGACGAAGATGTCGAAACGTTAGCCGAATAAGCATCTCTGTCAATCTCGTGTAAGCTCAGCTGTATAAACGCATGTTGAAATTTTATCTTGTATAAATCCACTTATCCTAAAAAAGCTGTTCATGCTTGTTCTTTTTTGTTGCCAGTGAGTAAGACGAATCTTTGACCTCTAATAGTTTGCGGAAGTCACTACGAACACTAAGCAAATATGCACACAATTCAGAAAATCGATGACAATGCGAGCACTCATAGTGTTCCGGATCGCTAACTTCCAAAGTTTGGTCGTTTGTTTTTTACCAGTGACGTTGATGGTAACAAAGTGACAAGAAAATAAGAGAGGGAAACCCTGGAAACTGGTTCCCAACATACGCTAACTTCATTCCGTTGATGACTACCGTCAAGGTTCGGTGCAATTTGCGTAACATATTTATGTTTGTATAGATCTAATTGTAAAACAAACTACAAACAGATCCTTTAAGTCATTTTTTTTCTAAATACACCTTCGAATGTAGTTGTAGACCGTCACTCATTTCGCCAACAATCTACCCTTAGCTGTAACTTATCAGGTAAAGAGTGATACTTGTTCGATGGACGAAAATGATAATCACAACTCCTACTTACATCAACAGTGTATCTTCATCATTGTCTGATTACGTTCAAGAAAAGAAACGTCTAAAGTGGTTGTAGAGTCAAGTTCCATTGCCAGCATGAAATAGCCATATGGGTTTGTTCTACTAAGTGCACCAGTTCACGAAACGAAGAGGAATTTATAACCTTCTTTTGCAAACCACAAACCGAACAGATGTTCTCCAGTAATAGTCAGAGTCATTTTCCAGAACCTACTAATTATCTTTATGCGTTAGAAGTACACCATTCGCCAAACGGCTAACGGCTAATGAGTTTTGTACGCAAGAACTTTACGATCGAGTAATTATAGCTCACAAGAAATCCTGATGGACGACTTTAAATACGTTTGATTTTAAATGTCGCAAAAAATTTTATTGCTTCCTGAGCGGTTTGTCAAAATTCTGCGGTAGTTATTGATTTGTTTTTGTCCTTTTTCCTTCTGAAATACGAGCCAAATTGACGAAAACAGTGACTCCGAACAATTATGTGCTGTATTCGCTGTTTAACATTTGTGAAAAATTCAATTCTTGTGCAATTTTACGTCCTTGTGGCAAATTGTGTAGTGTCAAAAACGAAACACTCAATGTGTTCACGAAAATTCACACTCTTCCAGTTTGAAATGCGTTTCTAATCCCAGAGATATGGTCCTGAAACGTCATACACATGAAGTAATGCCTTACTCAATGGACTCTACTAATGGGATATTCGAATGTTCCTGTGTCAGTGATGTCGTAACCAGTGTCGTTCCACTAAGACGTGGTCATTTCCGCAACAGGGCACTTCGATCTTCATGAAATATCCGGAGGAACAAAATTCATAGAACACAAAATTCCGGTAATTACGAAATCCTCTCGTCGTGCAATTATATGACCCATAAGTGCTACTCCTTTCTTGGAATATTAGTAATAACAACCAAAACAACAGCGACGGCGATAAAATTATTAATAATAACCTCTATTCTTTGAATCAATATCGATTAGCTCGACCATAAACCGAAACTTTATTGTTTCTTGTTGCGCGCCAGAGCTGCCTAGTGAGCTTTGCTCTTTGGATGCACATGGAGAGTGCCAAAGTTTTCATACAAGGAGACAATTTTAATGTTACTACTGAGTGGAGTACAGTATCCAAACGGTTGTAGATGTAGCTATGAGAAAACTGTACAAGCTCACAGATCACGTGTGAAGCTCGTCCAGAGCACACATGAACTTACTTGTTTGTCACCACTAAGCACCCCTATGTGCGGAGTGATCGAAAAGTACCCCCTATTTTAAATTTCTCGTAATTTGCCTCTTCACTCTCCCTGATCTCCCAGAAAAGTGGGGCCATTCAGTCATTGACGAACAAAAGAGGCAAAATGTGGAGGAGAGCCATCTTGCATAAGAATCAGATCTCCAATGTTCTCCCAAATGTTGGTAACTGGTCAGATTCCATCTTGAAGTATGGTGATATACCTTTCGCCATCCATGGTATTGCGTGGGATAGATGAAGAGACCAAGAATCCTGTTCAACGTCCAGTCGTGTTTGCACACCATCCAAATTTCACACAAAATAATCCATTTAAAAAGATGAACTATAAAAAATGATAGGGCTCTCGGCGTTGATCAATCCCTGAGGGATGCGCCATGCATTCGACTTCATTAATCATTGTTTAGAGGTGATTGAATGCGTATCTACCTGGCTTTTACAATAACTCGCGATGACCTACCGATGTAACGGGCCAGCGCTGCTATCCTCTCAGACAAGTTTGGTACTAATTTGCCGACCCCGGAGAGATGGAAGATCTGGTGGGCCACGGGAGCGGGGATCGACTTTACGTATGTGTTGCAGGGCGCCTCCAACCACTGCGCCACACATTCAAATTCCACATTAGGTACATAATACATTAATACATTAGGAAACAAACAAAACCAAATCTCGAGAAAAATATTGCAATATATAGTTAAATGATAAGTAAATTAAAATAAAGAGTTACTTTCCAGCCTATCGCCCTCAACTTCACAATCACAGCAGCACATGCTTTGGTCCGAATCAAAGTGGTTGGTGCACTCCCTCATAGTCGACTTTGGTTTTTGCCCCCTCCGCTAACCTTTCATCTAATATGACTGCCACGCAGCCTCGTCTGGTCTCAGCATATATAGTAATATAATAGTAATAGTTGTAATAATAGAAATAGTAATAATAGTAATAATAAATATAATAGTAATAGTCACCAGTTGTAATAATAGCGACAACAACAACAATAGCAAAAGTAATAAAAATAATAATAACGATGATAATGTTAACAATCTACAGATAAGCAGAACCTAACGATTCCTCCGACGAGGTCATTATTCTCTCCCTTTCCTTTTCTACCACGTGACAGTCACAGTTACACCGAAGGTGTTTCGCAATCATCCGTTCATCGCCTACTCTTGTGAGTATTGTACTTCAATGTACAAACATTAAACCTCGACTTTTACACAGAAGAAACAACAGTAGTGACTGAAACAGTTTGAACGTAACCACAATGGTGCTGAGATGTTTACAAAACTCCGGACCGCAGGCGTCTGCGGTGATGCGGTGAGGAACGAACACGCTACTACCCTTTCGAAGGGTTAACGCGTTCACCACCACACCATGCGGGTCCTTCGTTATGTCTGTTTTTCAGCTAGTTTCCTATCGATCAGTGCCATCAGCAATTACCCGGGATTGATCTCGGAAGTGCAAATCGGCAATAAACCCAGTTAAGCTGAGGCCGTAGTCTAAATCACAATTCTAACTTTTCATTTACTGCTTATTACAATTTTTAACGACAGGGTAAACTGCATGATTACTGTTTTCTTTGTCTTTCTTCGTCCTATCGCTATACCCAATAACGCATCCTCAGAAACCTGACAGTTCCTTTGTAATAACAAAAACTGGTTTACATCTTCATTACTTTGAAGACCAGCAACACAAATGTTTGACGTGACAATAACAGTGTTACCAAATCCGCTTAGCAGTACATACTGAAACCAATGTGAAGTACATGCACTATCAAATAATGAACTAGAAAAGCCAAATAGCACAAAAAAATGAAGGGAATTTCGAACAGGTCATCATGACGTTATCTCAGCGCTGATTACTAAGGGATTGGTATTCGCGTACCGACGAACACTTATTGTCACAAGTGTTAACAGAACAACATAACGAGTTCAGAACCAGTACTAGTTAACTCATACCAATCCTCATTTACAGACCCGCATATCGCACTCAAAAATATACCACAACAGGCAGAAACGGATAATGGGACGAGAGACACGAGAAATAAATAGTGTTCGAGTAACCGTAAAGGCGGAAAGCGTTCAGATATGTACAATAGCCATGCGACGCTAATCACCACAAGATGTTTAATGACGTACATGGTGGAATACAATGTTCCGCCACTACTTAGCCGTCCATCTGCAATCCCCCTTGGCCATTTTATTCACTCCATCACACGACATAGTGGCGTCATCGGATTCATCATCAGTTGCATCAAAGCTGTCCCATTTCTTGGCAATCGAGAGAATCTTGAAGGTATTTGACAGTCCACCGGACGCAAGCGGTTCGGTGGTAGTTTTGTCCTTCTTCGTCGACAAACGCCTGGCCGGCTCAGAAGCTGTGCGACCAGGCACTGGAATGAACACTCATAACGATCACAGGTACATTCCTGAAGATTACCAGCTTCAGCAGAGAAATTTAATCACAAATCCACAAAAAAAAACCTTTCCGTTCACATGACATTGGAATTTGAAATGAAAAGAAAAATCACCACTGGCTCATCAAAACCCACTGTCACCACAACAAAAAAAAAGCGTCGGAAAGCGCTTATCTTCCTCAATTCCAAGCCCGAAACACTGAGTGAAAACATTGATGGCATAACAGGCAACACTTTCTACTTGTGAAGAGACTGGTGTTTTTCATTGCGAAAATACATTTTGAGAACAGTCCGCTTTAATTTTTTGAACGTTTTTTAATGAATTTTCCACAAAATCTCCTCACGCTTCCATTAAACACCCACGACTAAATGATAGCACTGCAAAAGTTGGAAGGTAGAGTAGCCTATGGATACCTTACCAGAGCTAAAGCGTATAACCGATACAAAGACACCTAACGCCAACGATTAATGGGAAAGAAAAGTATCCAGAATGAGAACTCTACCTCCATCTTTCTCCATCTGCATGCGTTTCGAACCACGTAACACATTTCGACGCTTTGTACCATAACCGTTTTGCGTCTTTGTGTAGGTGGCATACTGATTTTGACTACTACAGTTGGCTTGTTGGTAGCCATTTTCCATGCCAACGGTTTTCGCCTCCTATAAATTAAACGAATAAATCAGGAAACTGAGGGAAAATAAGAGAGAATTAAGTAAATCTTGAGATAAGCAACATACTTTGTTATGGTTCTCATCGACTTCCTCATCATTGCCGCGATTTCTGCTAGGCCAAATGAACCATTTCGGGTGTTGGCGGACTTCGATCACCTAAACGAACACAGTAGCTGTTAACTTACTGATACTTCTGACAATGGAAGCATAATGTGCGAAAATTTACGATAAACAGCACCAGTCAGTCATAACAGACATTTCCAGACGTCCTCTAATTCATAAGCACGTTGTGGCCTTTGGCGGTATATCCCACTTTATACACAGACCGATAATTATCCATCGGATTTCTGCGCTAAGATCACATCGTTCTAACGATGTAGCCTAGAGCGCTAACTAACGCACAGCATGCGAATGTTGTTTGTCCGTTCGAATGGTCGGTCCACATTATTTGTTAGTATTAACGAAACTGGGCTTGTCATTGTATGACTAGGCTGGTGACGCTCAGTCCACAAAAAAAAAACGACGAGGAGCAGACGCTTCATAAGTACGCAAAAAACACGATTCATAATCAGAGTAATGCCAGCAACAAGGAAATTCGAAATGGCTTATTTTCTCATTTTGTTCCGCTGGACTTCAAAACAATGCAAAGACGCGTTAACAGTGTCACTCTTATGCTTCCTTCTTGGTCAATAATGAAAATTCAGGGCTACGCTTCCGCTTTTAAGATCTCAGCTAATTTTTGGAAAGTGAGGTACACAAATGCATGTTTTCCATGCGGAATTCCAATAAACCTCTAGAAAGCTCTAAGAAAGCGAATCAACCCCCTCCTCCCACCCTAAAGGAATAAGAACAGAACCATTTTACTTGATATTGCGGCACTAGTAATTGCTTCGTAGTCAACGCTATCACTGAAAGCTTTTACCTCCAATCATCGAATTTGTGGAAAATGTGTGAGAAAAAATAACACGAATAACCTATTCAAACGTCACAGAGATAAAATGACATGTTAAAAGAATTTCAATTTCTACCTGGAATCGAAAATCCCTCTTCGGACGCGCGGTACTCGGTTGAGCAGGTTGACAGGTGGACCATTCGAACGATGGAGTCGAACCGTTGCCGTTGACGCAAACTTCCATCATTGTATTCGAAGTACTCGAAACTGAAATTGAAGAGAAATTGATAGACAAATACGTGACAACAACAACAACAATATGCGAATAAACACGCTTAAATCCTCTGAATAATACAACAGAACAAACATAGCCGGAGTGGTGATGACGGAGAGTTTATTTCTGATTGCAGATGGTTGGATGGTGGTAATCGAAGAAATGGGGTAGATAACTGCAAATCGATTTACGCTGGATAGCCCTAAATCCTGTCGCTGAGAATCCGAACAAATCGTTTTGGTTCGAATTCCGTTTAAAATGAAGCGAGAGGAAAGTGATGCTCCTTTTGGAGGCACTAAAACTCAACACACAGTACTGAAGAGTCGAAAAGAAAATCCAGCTCAACAAGGTTTTCACGAGTTCTTAACTGATTAACCGGTTTACTTTTGATGGTGTAGAGAATGATAAATGAACAGCCCTTAGTTCCAAACGCCTTCCCTGGTGATTAAGAGGTCTTGGAGACGTTTATAGATTCGAATCTTATCACCAATTTAGAGGTCATTGGCTATGGTACCCACTGAGAGTGCTGAAGTGATGTGGTGGGTGTAGGGACAGTTAGCGAACATTTTCCACAGCATCCATGACAAAAGAATTAGTGAATATCACTATCCACTTATGTGAAGTGAATGATGAAGGATTACAAAGCGCAAAACGAGGCAGCCGAACACATATTCAGTAGAGTATAGAGTTTACATATATTTGATGGGTATATATATATATATACATATATATACACACTATATATATATGTATATATATATATATAGTGTATATACCCTGCCTGGATAAACATGCACAGAACACACGCTGATCAAAATAAATAGTACAATAGACATAGGATGACGTAGAGGAATTCTGGACACCCACATGGAAAATAATAAATAAATAAATAAATAAAAAAAAGGATAATTGATATAGCTCTCGGCGTTGATCAATCCATGAGGTATGCGCCATGCATTCGACTTCATTAAGCATCGTTTGGAGGTGATTGGATGCATATCTGGCCTTTACAATGATTCATGGTGGCCTACTGATGTATTGACCCTGTGTTGCTACACACTGGGCCATGGGCGCGGAGATCGATTCCACGTCTATGTTGGAAGGCGCCTCCAACCACTGCGCCAGAAGCGGCCCACAAGGATACTGTATGGATAATGTTGGGAGTAATTCCCATGACCGACTTTCTGTTAACCTCGGCATTAATTGATAATTCAATGTTTTTCATCAATAAGCAGACACGAGGTTGTTAATATAGAATTTATTAGAACACAATTGCTGACGTTTCGGCGTTTCCGCAAGGAGGAGTGTCTTGTCATCACGCGTGACCTAGCGCCATACCTCAGGCTGATCCAATGATCTGACATGGACCCAGTTATCGACCATGTATTACTCTGTGCGGCGGCTATCCACCAACTAACTTAAATACTTACAACAAATAAACGGTAGGTGTTTGAATGAAACTGTTTCTTATGCGAATACAAATCGATTTATCAAGTTTTATCTGCTGGGGTTATGAAAGTGTTTGGCTGAGTAGATCGCATCTCAATTTGACCTTTCCAGGCTCTGAAGAAGGCGAAACCGCCGAAACGTCAGCAATTGTGTTCTAATAAATTCTATATTAACAACCTCGTGTCTGCTTATTGATGAAAAACATTGAATGTTGGGAGTGTTAAGTAATAAGCCTTAGGATTAAAAACAACTTGAAAAGTATTTGCGAGCATTCGAAGAAAGCCGTGTAAGATTCGAGGCTCAGAAGTCATGAATGTTATCAGCACAAGGCTTTCAGAGCTACTTAAGCAGACCGGATACGGTAACACACTTCTAAAGTGCAACGAAAATAGACGTTTCCAAATGAGAAACAGGGTCTGGTTCATAGTTAACATAAACAATATTTGATCGTCAGGAGTATAAAAATGAGAAAATAAACAGATTTCACAAAATATCGCTAAATCCACTGTCAAAGTGGAACCGTAGAATGAATAGAACTAATCGAATGGGCAGTAACAGCCAGGGTCATCCCACACTAGCCGCAGCTTCTTCGTCTCCAATACACTGACTATACGTTGATGTGGGAACGAATGACCCAGCGTGGCCAGTCATATTGACCGGGCGGCACGGTCGCATCTCCCCCAGTCCCAGTCTCCCAACTGGTAGGCCGACCTCCGCCCGGTCGGCCCCGCCCTTCGTGGCCCTGGCGGGCGGGAGCGCTCCGACCGGCGCGACCGGCGCAACCGGCGCAACCGCCGCCCGTCCGTCGCGCCGGCCCCCGCCTTCCGCGCCTCCCGCCGCCTCATGGCTCCGCCTCCTCCGGAACGTCTTGTCGATAAGGGAACGAAGGCGGTTATTTCGTTGCAGCTGCAGAACAGTAGAGAAACCAGCGGCATGTAGAAGGCTTGACAATAAAGAATCGTATTGATACGGAAAATCCTGCAAGAAGTTTAGTCATCTGATCTCATTACTTGCGAAAACCGGGGATATGTAGCGTTTCAGCGCCAAATTGCTAGGATACATAGCAATTTCCAGATGAGAAATTTGTCCATTTTGCAGTTCTGCGAAGGGTTTGGTAAACACAGACATATTTTCTGACCAAAATAATTTTTATTAAAACATAAGATTTGGTCATACCAAACCTGTTTCTTGGCACATGAATAGACATGACAAACGCTGGGGGCATATTAAATAAAGATTTTTTTAGAAGAACTCAAAATAGACGCCTAACTTAGTTCTATAATAAGTTGCTGTGGCTACATGCGCACAAAAAGTGACTGTTTTTCATATTTCTGGACAAATTTAGCGCGATATAACAAGAACTGAAAACCATACCTAACCCAGAAAATAGGTCGACAACTGTATGGAGTTGATCCGGTAATGGTATATTTATCGCCTGAGTCTTACAACCTTGACTATAATTTGACCGAATAGCGAAGAGATCCTCCCAAAGGTTTACCGCCTCATCGTGGCTGGGTGGTGTTCCTAGGTGTCGGACTGCGATGTACAAAGCGGGGATTCGTCCCCCAGCAAGGTCTCCCAAGCTGAGGAGTCTGGAGTTACCATCAGGAAGCCTAGCTAAGAGTAAACCAATACCAAGATCCGCCACCGTCCTGGTATCAAAATCGCATGGTGGCAAATCTCCCTCTGATCGATCCACAACGGCTGCGACTGCCAGTGGTGGATCGATCCTCTGCAACCTGGAGCAGACTTTTGCCAGGCTGACCTCGGGATTCCAGGTAACCACAACGGTTTAACCAGTAAATCTCCGATAAATGGTGATTATGCTGGGGCCCGCACAACCAGTGAGGACAGGCCGTTCAAGTGTCAAGTGTCAAGTGTCAAGCGAAGAGATACTAGTTGTTCCATATAAAATCTATTTTACTAAAACATATGAGAATAAACAATGACACCGATTGGTGAGACACAATAAAAGGATAAAGACAAAGCTCTCGGCGTTGATCAATCCCTGGGGATGCGCCATGCGTGCGACTTCATTAAGCATCATTTCGAGGTGATTGAATGCATATCTGGCATTTATAATAATTCGCGGTGGCCTATCGATGTATCGAGCCAGTGCCGCTATCATCCCCGATAAGTATGGCACGAATTTGACGACCCCGGAGGGATGGAAGGCTTGGTGGGCCATGGGCGCTTGGAAGGATTCCACGTGTGTTGCAGGGCGCCTCCGACCACTGCGCCACACGCATTCTTGTAAGACATAATAGCAAACGTAAATGGTCCTCACCCTCACATATCGTCCTCAGTTACGATTAATCAAAGGAGTCGCTGCTGGTTTGAAGAGAACCCTAATAACAAAGTGGTAAACATCCAACTGATCCAGAGAGGCGAGTGAATGCGTTTCACGAAAACCTGTTGGGTTGGGAACGCTCTAACCCGTAACATAACCACAAATATATACATATATATTTACGCATACATATATGTACATATGTATATTTCGTAACTACAAGAATAATCACATTCAAGGAACACTCAATACGTCAATGAGGAAAAAGAAGATGAGTCAGTAACTGGTAGCAGCCGTTTTCAGGGTCACCATACAAACATCTCACTCACTCCAATCTACAAGGGCTTACAAGTTTGTCTGTTGATTGGATAAGAATGCCCAGTAGGGTTAACCGAAGTAACAGTGCTCCTCTACCATAAAGCTTGTCTACGACAACAGAAGCCCACATAACCTCGAAATCCCCTTTTTACAGATATTCTACTAATGTAAACCGAAATTAAATTTACAATATAGTAATGGTTCCACATCTTTTTTTTTTACTAAACTAAATTGACAGAACTAGCTCATATATTTGAAACACCACATCCTTAGTGACGATAATAATGTCAATTTCCCCACATAAACGTTGATGCTTAACACCATAGCTCATGAACCAGTACGGTAGTGAAAAAAACGAACTGCCGACTTGAAGACTCCCGTTGCACATGCTCACCATTGCGCTTAGGTGCTTCTCGGGTTTTGCATGGCACCATTGTTAACAGTTTTAAATGACTTCAACGACTTTTATGTTATCAGGTACAATCAAATTTCACCTCAAAATGAGCACTCCTCGGATTGAATACCCAAGAAAATTATCATTTTCTTGTAGTAGTAGTAGTAGTCCTTACATTCGTAAGGATAGCGAACGGAATACCGCGTGCCGCAGGCCGTTCGTTCATCACTAGCCACTCCCACTACGAACCTTCACACAAATTTCGTTGTCATCACTTTCATGCAAACTAAGACTCATGAATACATAAGAGATTTCTATTGTGTTATAATCTAAACTATCTGCTCTGAAAGAGTGACAACAGCAATCTTCATTACGAGATGTCCTAACTGAAATAGGACAAATCGCAGATTTTTAATAGGATCTTAAGCCAACAGAAAATAGAAATGCATCTCCGGAAAGCCCTCGTCGACTTTTTGTTTCTCTTTGTTAGTAAAAGGAGGAACCACATAGAATCGATTAAGCAAAGAATGACAAGCCATTGAGAGAAATTCCAGCAGGTCATCCAAACAGAAAAATAGTTCGCCGCTCTGAAAAGACCTGATGTGCGAAGATGACCAATGGTAATTCCACAGGCGCTCTCTCAGGTTAATCAGTTATTAAAGTGATTACAGATGATAGCGATGACAAGCTGGGATTACAACAGATTATAACATACCAATTATTTAACAGTCTAAAACAAAACGAAGTCACAGTACCTGCAAGGATTTTCTATTGCTATCGTACATTTAAAACACCCGAATTTGGTCTGGCTTTCAGGTTTTACCATTAACAATTCGAGGAATTGTTACCTGTAGAACCTGGTTCATTCAACAGTTGCTGAAATACCAGACACTTGCTTGATACTTGAATGACCCGTCCTCACTGGTTGTGCGGGCCCCAGCAAAACCTCCATTTTTTGTAGAGTTGCTAGTTAATCCATTTTGGTTTCCTGGAATCCCAAGGTCAGCTTGGCCAAACTCTGCCCCAGGTACCAATGAAATACCGAGAAAAACGGTTCAGCACTTCTATTGCCAAGATCTATAATCGGTCCAGATTGAAGAATAGTTCATAGGGCCGCACCCTACCTAATTGATTCTCCAATTTTCCAACCGCTTCCGGTTTTTCACCCACCACTCAAAGTTTCAAACCAGCTCCTTCATTAAACGAAACTTCATTGTAGATTGCTGGTCGGTCTGCAGTGTCCCTTTCCCTTCATCTGACGAGAAATCGATTAAGGCCGAAAATGAGCTCCTAAGATTCCATAGGCTATTAGAAGTGACGAAATACGTTGACGAACAATTGGAAACGGTAGAAAGAAAGAAAGAAAAAAAGATAGAAGCCACGCCGTATGCAAATAGAAATTTCCGGAAATGGTTTGGAATTAAAAATGAAAATATTCATTGAAACGCATAACCTCCACCTACCACCCTTAATATTCCATAACATCAACGAACTATTGAAGGAAACATGCTAAGTCCAGTGAACACAAGAATAACCCCTACCAAAGCTACTTTCTTACAAATGCCGTGCGCCACACTTACATTTTTCCGCACGTTATTACTCAAACTGCACTTTGGTGGTAAGACAGCATTCCTTAAGACATTTGGGTCAAGAATTAAAAAGTCCTTTTCCAAACATATTTCCCTCATCTAAAGAGCTTGCAATTCCACCTGAGACGCCAACAACGTGTCATTTAATAAACTCCTAGAACCCTCCCTTTATGGTCACATCACATCGAAAACTCAAATGCGTTTGTCATTTGATGCATCACCGGCCTTTTTTCTGTTTTGAAACTTTGCTATAAATACAAATGCTCATTGCAATGGTTAACGATGCCCTACAGTACTCATTTGGTTTGTGGTTCAATCCCACACTCTGAGCCCACCAAATCGGCCATCCACCCGCAGTTGGCAAATTGATACCAGACTTGACGATAAAACACTTAGGTGATATATCGATAGTCTCCCGTAAGTCACTATATGGACCAAAAGTGCACTAATTCACCTCTACGGTGCTACGAGTGGAGTAGGGATACACAGTGCATCCCTAACGGTTTATGAGCACCGAACGCGTTATCCTTTATGTGTATCCTAACGAAATAATGATCCTCAACAATCGATCGGTTCATTGTGGTTGGGTGATATTAGGGACTGTTGGTCTTCGACTTACATTGAAGTCTTCATTCTCGAGGAAGAAAAAGTCCTTTCTTCTATCTACAATTCTAGGGAAGAGCAAACATATTCCATAAATAGTCAGTGTCATGGGACAAACCTAGACTCCACCTTCTTCCAGTCTACAAAGGCTATTCACTGCTTGTGGTGACTACCTGAGAACACCATAAGACAGGTTTCTCGGAAATGCGCAGAAAAACCTATTAAAACCTGCAAAATTCCAGTCAAATGAAGGGAAAAAATGCTGCGGAATGCACGATTATTCATGAAGACGGCCATTCAAGTAACTACAAACAAAAAGATCTAGGAGCGATAAGAAAAGTGTCAACTAGTATTACAAAGCATCGGGTTAGAACAAGCAAGAGAGGAGAAATACGAAGAGGACAGCAACAAGACAACGATCCAAACGGCCGATTATTCGATTACTAAAACCACGGCGTTTCCATCAGGAAGCCCAGTTAAAGTAGACCAATACCAGAATCCACCACCGTCCTGGTATCAAACTAGTCGCATGGTGGTGAACATCCCTCTGATTCACAAGGGCTGCAACTGCCCGTGGTGGTGAAGACCTGGGGCAGACTTTGGCCAGGCTGACCTCAGGACTCCAGAGAGCCATAATGGCTTAACCAGCAAACCTCCGAAAAATGGAGATTTTGCTGGGGCCCGCACAACCAGTGAGGATGGGCCATTCAAGTATCAAGTAAGTAAAACCACGCCGTAGATCGGTATCAATTCTAAACTGGCGCGGTAAATAGCCGGTTCACATAGGTTCACTAGGAGTCTCCATATATATATGTATATATACATATATATATACATGAAGTAGATACAGATGTATATGCGCATATATATATATATATATGGGTATTCAAGTAAATACACTAATAAATTTCCAATATATAGAAGTGCAGCGTGGTGAATTAGCGAATGACCCAAGCGGAATAAGACGGCCGTGGGCCGCGCGTTCGCTGGGATCACGTCAATCCCGCAGTTCGTGACCGAATCGATTCGAATACTGTGAATAACACAGATAATTCCAGGAATGTTCGAAATTTAATGTATTCTCAGCTCAGCAAAGGAAAAGTTCATGAAGACAATCTTTTCAGAAAAGAAAAACCCTTAGCAAACGGAAATGTTGTGCTCAGTGCATTGTTTTATGACGATACGATCCGGGTTGTAGATCATATGTATCGACCCAATCGATTGGTCATCTAGTTGAATAAAGGGGACTACCACCCGTCCGTATCCATCAAGTGAAACAACATGAACTATCACCATCGTTCTGGAACAATTTAACACAAATTTCATCAGTGAGGCATAGCATTTAGTTAGTAAAGGGAATTTCTAGAGAAATCCTAAAGATTATCGATTTGTACCTATCGACAAATGACCAAACCCATTATAAAACTCCTAATCGATCGCATCAGTGCAGCTGGCCTATGATGTTCGCTAAACACTGACAGGTGTAAATTTGTTACAATAGATGATATTTTTCAACAAAACATAACCCTTACAAACATGACACATAAGACTGTGACACAACTAGTACTTTCAACAACTCACCAGGATTCATGTTGTCACATTGGTTTCGACAGAATGGCATCGTCGTCATCGTGGGAGAATTCGTGTCGTCCGACGCCATTCAATCCACACAGGCCAGCAACTGCCTACGGTAAGCAATTGAGAACTTCATAGCAAGGCCTAACTGGAGTTTCCAAGATAAAAAATCACGTTCGATTAGCATTTGATGTGCTAGTGAGGAAACACAACAGTCTCAAGTTGAAAACGAATCAACACTTGAATCTGACCACCTCTATAGATGACGGGTAATAGGGGACAACCAAACAAGTGCAAGAAATGCTATAGCAATACAGATGGGAAGGCAGGTCATCTGAGTATCTGAACAAGTGAGCAACTAAAAACGGAAACTAGTTAGCCTTGGCATCGATCAAGAATTGTGACCTTATGAAATGCTCATCTGATAAGCTCATACGAAATTGTTAACAAGTTCTAATCGAATCTCAATGACTTGACCCTTCCGTGCACATTAGCCTTCTCCCCAACTATTTTTCGGTCCTTCACTTTTCGACGAACTAAGACCACCCGTATAGTGTTCATAGTAATATTTGAGGCTTCTAATTAATAATGAATACGGTAAGCATGACTAATACCTTAGGGTTTCATATGGATTTTTCTCATATCCGAATTTCAAACAACGATAGGAGATAGTGGAAATACCATCCTGATAGCGCCCGATAGCTGGACATTGTATATATTCATAAAGGTCAAGTTCATCCCAGCGCTACTTCCCAAGTGATGAATAATGGATGACTGGACAGAAAATGCTATTTAGGAATTCTTACAAGAATCACATAAATATAGTGTAAAATTGCTAAATTCTAGGTTATTTTCCTTATTGTCATCAGAATGTGTTCTCATGCAAGACATTCACCAACGTCATCAGACGCTTTCACACGCTAACTCACTAATGTACTTTCACCGTATTTGATAAGATGGGTAACACTACATAACTCAACATATGACGCTCCTTTCAAAATTATTGACCCAATAGATTGACAATAAAAATAAAGGGTGTGGCGTTGTGTTTCAGCAAAGAAAAAAAGAACCGTGAACTATTATTCATTGGTAGCCACTATGAAAAGCCCTAATTACATTGAGGTAAAGCATTACACTAATACAAAAAAGAATGTGAATTTCTGACTAATGTTGACTGATCTTTTCATAGTGGCTGAGGCAGGAAAAAAGGGCGCGTGTGGCGCAGTGGTCGGTAGTGCCCTGTAACACACGTGGAATCGATCCTCGCGCCCATGGCCCACCAAGCGTTCTATCCCTCCGGCGTTGACAAATTGCTACCAGATTTGTCTGGGAGGATAGCAGCACTAGCTCGATGCATCGGTAGGCCACCGCGAGTTGTTGCAAAGGCCAGACATGCATTCAATCACTTCCAAACAATGCTTAATGAAGTCGAATGCATGCATGGTGCATTCCCCGGGGATTGATCAACGCCGACAGCCTTACTTTTTTTTATCCTTTATAAACGGGGAAACGGTCATTACCACATGAACAAGTTTCCTACATGTCAAGTTAATCCTAAAGTTTGGCATTTGAGAAACGATTTAGCTACATAGAGAAGCAATTAAATAAATAGCCCTGTAAAAAATGAATGACTGAAAGGTAGTACTCCGAAGCTCATTATTTTTATTCCATAGGAGAGATTAGACGAACGGTGGATTAAGCCGAGTAGTTTATAACGAGTATTAAAAACCAAATGGTATAAAACAAACTTTGGTGATGAAATCGAGAGATGGAGAACCGCACGAGTGGAGTAGTTTCACTCAGCAGCGCTCTTTTATACAAAATGGTTGTTGCTGATAGTGATCGTCTACTGATAGTCTTTTGTTTTTCTTTCGCCGGCTAATCCATCTTCCGGCAGTCAGAATCATTATCAGCTAGCACTGAGTGTAGCGATTACAGTACAAACAGGGTTACATTTAATTCTAGTGCTCATTTCCGATTGTACATGAAGAATAAGTGACAAGAGATGGAAAATCTACAAGTCATTTTACAGGAATCAGAGCTAAAATTTATTAAGGCTTGTGATGGATACAATCAAAAGTGTACATGTCCTTATGTTAAACGTCTTTTCAATCCTTTTTTGGATAACGGCACTGTGTTTGTTCAATCTTCAGCGGACCACGGTAGAATGGATTGGCTACGATCTGTTAGATGAGCAGAGACTGGTGGAAGGTGCTGCTGGTGATGGTGATGGTGGAAGACGATGTTTAGCGAGAGTTAGACGTTGCTCGAAAGATACGATCACAAAAGGACCGCTTACGTATGAGGAATGAAGTAGACGAATTCGTTTGTATTCTCAAAAGAAGGGAAATTTTAAGAAGGAAAAAGCAAATAGATCGACGTTATCCGTCAACTTGTGAAAAGAAGACAATAGACGACGGTGACAGCACTGATGATCGGTGATGATTAATTCCCCAACATTCATGATTCAAGAAGCGAAAGAAGAAAACTTTAAAATTAAATGTTTCACAGAAACCACTCATAGACAGTGCTGCCTAGCTGAATAAAATAAGTAGCAGTATAAAAAAGGATAAAGCTCTCGGCGTTGATCAATCCTTGAGGGATGCACTATGCATTCGACTTCATTAAGCATCGTTCGGAGGTGATTGAATGCATATCTGGCATTAACGATGACTCGCAGTGGCCTACCGATGTATCGAGGCAGTGCTGCCATCCTCCCACACAAGTCTGCTAGCAATTTGCGGACCCCGGAGGGATTGTAGGCTTGGTGGGCCATCGGCGCTGAGATCGACTCTACGTTCGTGTTGCAGGGAGCCTCCGGCCACTGCGCCACATACCCCCTTTGCCTCGCGGAAAGTTACAGTACTAAACATTTTCTTGAAACTAGCAATTTTTTGTACATCAACAAATTTTCTCACGACTTCGCCTTCTTTAGACCCTACATATTGTTAGCCAAGCTCACCATTCTGTGAATGGTCTTCATGAAGGCCTAATGCCGAAACTTTAATTTCTTAAGAACTGTTTCCATTTCACAAAAAGTAAGGTCACCCATATGTTGATCACATAAAATGTTGAGCTAATAGCTCTAGAGAAGGCGAAGCCGCCGAAATGAAGTTATCGAACACAGAGGAGAGTTGTTGACTACCTTGTGTTAGGTCAGCAAGGAAGGTTCATAGGATGACATAAGTTGATCATTAACACCGAGAATAATGGAAAATGGGCTTTTGGAATCCATCAATAATATGGAAAACGCAATGAAATATTAATAAAAAACATGAATAAAGATGGAAGCTGTTAGCTTTCGCCGTAAAGCCAATATACCCATTTCAAGAAATCAAACTTCATCCGAAAAATTTTGCAGTATTACTCAAGTCGTATCGAAAATTTAAGCCAAAACCTTTAAATACCCAATAATGAACGTTAGATCCTCTTCGCTTACAGATAGGCAAAACATGACCCAGGATTTCTCGTCTCGGCGATGAAACCCCTTCAGCAGACTCGACTTTTTTCCAACACAGAAGAATGTTTGCTCATTTTTTCTAACACCTTCTTAGTTAATTACTACTCTCAATATAGAGACTCTCATATTCCGAGCAGAAGCAAAAATAAGCAGCAAAGATCGAACTGAAGTGTTTCATGCTATACTCCCTGGATACATGGATAAAGGAATACAGAAAATGTGATTACATCCTAAGCCAACTTCATGACTCAATGTTTATTTGATGACGATGAAATTACCACATATTTTGAGTGACATCACAATCTATCAAGGTTTCGAAACTTAACGCTTTTTGTATCACATTACCTCCATTGTTCTTCAGTCAAAAGTAATTCAGTCAGCCAGTTAGTCATGATTCGATGCTCATCTCCCACTTTGTTTTCGCTATAAGGAGTCATGAAACGGCATTATCTTCACCATCTAGTTAGCATACTCATCAAAATCTTATTAGAACGGCATTGGCTGGATGTGATTGTAAGCCAATGACGTCAACTTAACACACACCACATAACAGCGATTCATTTTATATTATTTTTTATTTATTATTTTATCTTACTCATACTTTTTCTTATCTTTTCCTTTTTTGCGATCATCGACCATAAAGGTGGCCCAGTTCGCCCACGACAGCTGTAACGAGGACGTTCTCAGGCTTTTTCACTTTTGGAAACGGCTGGCAGTGATGGAATTTATCCACTGCGGTCCCAGTCATTGTTTTCACGTGTTTTAGACGATGTCGTGGAACATCTATAAGTTAGTCATAACTTAAGCCCAGAGAATCATTACTTGATACTTGATACTTGAACGACCCATCATCAATAGTTGTGCGGGCCACAGCACAATCACCACTTGTCGGAGATTTGCTGGTTAAGCCATTGCGGTTCCCTGGAATCCCGAGGACAGCCTGACCAAGGTCTGCATCAGGCCGTCACCACGACAGGCAGTCGCAGCCCTTGTGGACCAGAGCGGGATTTACCACCATGCGACCTTGATACCAAGACGATGGTGGATACCGGTATTTGTTTACTCTTAGCTAGGCTTCCTGATGAAAACGCCGGCCTCCTTCTCAGCTTGGGAGACCCTGCAGGGGGACGAATCCCCCGCGCTGTACATCGCAGTCCGACACCTAGGAACACCACCCAGCCACGAGGAGGGGCTAAACCGTTGGGGGGAGAGAATTCATTAAAAATCACAATTGATAATTTCTGATATGTTAAGATTTGAACCGCCATAAAGACGCTATTCAAGCTCACTTGTAGACTTATCCTAACAGAGTTCCGATCATGATAATTGAACACTGGCTAGCAATCATCTATCTGTTGTCATGTGCACAAAGATTTAGTTGAAGTTCAAAGTCGATGTTCATAACATCTGATAAAACGCAATGAAATGCCCTCAAATCGCTGATCACTCATTATACTAGTATTTAATCTCGAAATTTCCTCGATACTTCTCTTAAGATGTCATGTCGGGTGGGAACCGGTTCGACTGTTATGGTCGTCTCCCATATTAGATCAGATGATAAACATATTTTGCCTAAAAATAGTTTCAATAAACGTCCTTTGCAATAAATTCTATGCCATGATAGAACAAAGATAGAACAGTTCATACTTCAGAGAACATAATGGCAAAACTGGAAAAGAAGATGAATGTTTTCTACACACCTGGATGATTTAACACATGAACAACCGTACTGATTTTTCGACAACTGAAATAGATACGAATTTGGGGAGTTGAAAAGCCGATAACAGAAAAACAGTTTTACTGGTAGAATGATAAAAATCACTTCTAAAAGGATAAAAGGATAAAGCTCTCAGAGTTGATCAATCCCTAAAGGATGCAACACGATTCGACTTCATTAAGCATCGTTTAGAGGTGACTGGATGCGTATCTCGCCTTTACAATCACTCGCGGTGGCCTACCGATGTATCGAGCCAGTGCTGTTATCCTCCCAGGCAAGTCTGGTACCAACTTTCCGACCCTGGAGGGATGAAATGCTTGGTGAGCCATAGGAGCAGGGTCGATTCCATGTATGTGTTGCAGGGTGCCTTCGACCACTGCGCCACACTCGCCCTCACAATTATAAGCGTTGTAAAACTGTTAGTTGGAGCGACAACCACCAGCATCGAGAACGACAAGACATTCCGAAGATATCTTCGTAATCTGCTAAACGAAATCGTGCATTTTTTTTACCGTTTCTAAGTTTCAAGCTACGAATTTCGATGACAAGGAATGACACCAAGGAGAAAAAAATACCGACTAACAGTAAGCCTCAAATTTTACTGTGGTCGAATATCTAAGGTTCTACGTACTATGTTCACTTTGCATTAAGAGATAAAAAGTTTTGAAGGACACATCGTCAGGGTCCAGGGTGTCTTAAATGACCCGAAGGTCCGTCAATGTTATCGATGAATTCAAATACTATGTTTCGAAAAAGTTCGATGTTGCTAGTGGACAAATAGAATAATACCATTACCATAGAGTTTATGCAATTATTATTACAAGTTCACAACCACAGCAGCAACAATTATAAGTATGACTAAATTTTGAATAAGATGCATGTAAACCAACATTAAGTTTAACTACGTTCTAAAATTGTGCAAGGACATTTTTTGTAGTGATGAAGCTGACCTCGTCACCATCAATGTTGGTGAAGTAAATTTGTTTCAAATAACGTTCTTTTCTAGAAGCTCCGTTTTTATTATTTCTCTACAACGTTTCCTAATTGATGATGTGTTTCGGTTTTTCATACTGTAACTGCAAAACAAAGGTGCGTGCAGCGCAGTGGTCGGTGGCGCCCTTGGCCCACCGAGAGTTCTATCCCTCTGGGATCGGCCAGTTGGTAGCAAACTTGTCTGGGAGGATAGGAGCACTGGGTCGATACATCGGTAGACCACCGCGAGTCATTGTAAAGACCAGATATGCATTCAATCTCCTCCAAACGATGCTTAATGAAGTAGAATGCATGGCTCATTCCCCATGGATTGATGGATTGATTTATCGTTTTAGAGATTTAACTGCAAAACCGGTTAAAATCCTTAACTGACAGCTTTCCTACTCCCGTTTCAGTTATTTTTAAAATTCTCGGTTGTTATTCGGAAACGTACTGTTTCCTCTACTCGTCACAATTGAAGGTCACTTTGTAGCATCGAAATGGCCACAAATATTGTGTGATACAGTTCTCACATTCTCTAAAATACTAGTTGACAATCGTGAAATACAGTAAGATTCTACTAGACTACTAATGGAATAGAGAAAGTTGCTGGACCAGATTACTATATTAAAAGTCTGCCGGCAATTTTCTTTTAATAGGCATTTATTGAACGAGAAGCGAAACGTTTAAATACGTAACCTTCAAATAAAAGAAAATTCAACGTCGCAACAGAAAACATGTAAAGAAAGGCTACATAATGAGAGCTGACGAAAGGAAAAAGAGGGAAAGCAGGAGAGAAAGACAACGATAGTGGGTCGGCAAAGGAAAAAAGAATCAAGAGAGGGAGAGAAATGGTGTCAGAAACAAGGAAAAATCGAAAGAAAAAAGGCAGAAAGAGTGGGAGAATAAGAAAATAACGTTATAGTTGGTTTTTTATTGACCTGACACGTGTCCATTTACGTTCACATGGCAGTTCATTTTCGTTCAGAAAGAGAACCAGATATTCTCCAAAATGCAACCTGTTAAGTGTCGTTCCGACATAACAGCAGTTGTACAAACAGTGTTCGAACACCAGCCATCGAAACATCCCAAACGTCGTCGTCAATTAACGTAAAGGAATGATGTTTTTTCTTTTGGCCACGTGTAGAAGAAGAACAAGAAGAAGGAGAACCAGAAAAGAAGAGTGTCACTACAGCTACTACTGTACAGAACTTACCACACACGAAACATACCATTGTGTACTAACCAAAACCGCAGGTCAACAACCATTGTTGACATAGGTTTACATTACAACGAGGTAAATAGATGTTACGAAAAAGCAGTTATGTCTATTACAGTGTTACATTCACAAACTTGTACTTGGATATGAATTGGAAAGTAACAAACTAACCCAGTTTGACTGATTATTGAGAAAACGTTCTGCTTGCATTGAACACTATCAACTCTTTCGCCAGAAACCTGTTTTTCGATAATTGACAGTAAATCCTCGATTTCTAGAGGATTTCAGAAGCTCGGATCATCGCACATCGCAGTCATTATTTCACCGTATTAATTATATAAATATATGTATATGTATGTATGTATATATATATATATATATATATATATGCACATATGAGGGCGCGGTCAATTGGTTTCTTTTTAAAAATTACCTCTCTCTTGTAGTCTCGTTGATCGTCGAGTGACTCGAGCGGACGCCAGTAAATCTACCATTTTTCCGTGTCGCGTGCAGGAGTAGACCAGTGGGTTTTGATCACTTTAGGGACTCGTAGAGCATCATATCTTTCTTCTAGGCTTTTCGTGAAAAACTTTGGTCATCGAGCCTTCCTACAGTACGTTTAACAACCCGAGGAATCCAGTCGCTACTGGCTCTTGTCCATCGGTTGTCATTCATACGCATTACGTGTCCGACCCACCTTATCTTCGACTGTTTGGCGTACAGAACGGCATCTTTGATTTTTGATCGTTGACGCAGGTCGGAGCTTCGGATCTCTTTCCTTACTTGTGTGAAACTGGATACTGCTAACATCGTCCTTTCGAATCCGCGTTCAATAACGCTGAGTGATCTTTCATCCTGCTTACCCAGCGACCAGGTTTCGGACGCGTACGTTAGGGCAGGAAGTACCGTTGAGTCGAAATGGTGGGCACGGAGTCGGATGTTCTTTGTTCTCTTCATTATATCCTCGATGTTCTTGAATGCTCCCCAAGCTGCTCGTTTCCTTCTGCTCAGCTTTGGATTAAAGCGGCCACTATTTTCGCTTCATATAACTCCCAGGGAGATCATATGGCCGCGCAAGTACTAACTAATTAAAATAATGAAAGCCTTGAATATTATTGTTTCCTTGTTAATTTTGAGGCCTTTCAATTATAGATTATACCAAGCTCAATTATTCACTAAACACACGTAGGAGCCGATTCTGATTTCAGACAACCGAAAAGGAACAGGATTACCCAGTGCTTTCGTTCAACTAACAAAAGATTCTTGTTATTTAATGCAATGATGGCTTTCTTCTTCTTAAAAACTGATTACCATGAATACAAGAGAAGCACCTATGGCAGTAGTTAAAGACGCCCTGCAATGCACACTTGCTCGGTGGTTCGACCACAAATCCCGGTCTCACAAAGCCCGCTATCCCTCCGGTGATGGCGAAATGCTAACATACCTGTCTGGGAAGACAAAAACACACGTGACTTTTTTTGATAACTCGGAAGACCGACTTTCTATAAACCTCGGCATATTTACTTGTATGTTCTTATGAACTGATCTTGTTGAGCTGATGCAAGGTATACTTACGTGATTTACCGGCATATCCATAAGTCATTGTATCACCTGTATCACCTGTCGTCATGTTGATCGTCGTGTGACACGAGCGGGCGCCAGTAAACCAACCTTCAAATTCTCCTTGTCGTAGCCCAGTAATTCTCGCTCGATCTAGGAACACGTTAAGTATCATATTTTTCTTCCAAGATTTCCAAAAAAAACTCTGATCATCAAGTCGGTGGCTTTCTACCTGCGCGTCTGATATCCCAAGGTAACCTTTAGCTAGTGGCTCCTGTCCATCGGTTGTCGTTCACACGCATATGTCAAACGCACATATCTTCGAAAGTTTGGCGTAAGTAATTGCATAGACCATGTATGCAGTATTTCACCTCTACGATGCCAAGAATGTTGAGTGTGAACAAAGCATACGAAAGCAGTCCGATCCTCATGAACATCATTTTTGTGAGATTTAGTTGAAAACCAATCTTTCGACAGGCATTATCAAAGTCGGTGAGCTATCGTTCCGTCTGGCTAATGCTTAGTGTTATAAGAACGATATCAGAAGCAAAGCCAAGATGGTGTAATTGCTAAGCATCGATTTTTACCACAATGATGTCCCATTTCAATGTTTGCACGACGTTCTGGGGAGCCGCAGTAAATAATTTTGGCAAGATGGTTCGCCTCGCTTGGTTTTGGAATTTTTACATAGCTCGCGAATATTTTTTATATGCTGAGTAAGGATACCCTGCCTGTCCCGGGCTTTCATAACGGCTTCCCTCTCAGCTAGGTCGAAAGCTTTCCTCAACTCGATGAAATTGAGACAGAGCGGTCTCTTGTACTCTTGCGATACTTCAATAAGCCTTTTTATTGCGTCGATATAGTATATAGTACTGAATCCTTCTCGAAACTTTCCTCACATGGTTGTCCCTCGTCCAGTGTTCCGCCAATCTTGTTTAGACTCGACTGGAAAGTTTATAGGCGATAGACCGCAAATAGGTTGGACGATAGTTACCAATATTATTGAGGTCACCATTGCTGAACAATAATACAGTGTTGCTGGCCTAGCTTTGAACAAGAACCTTGCACTATAGCAGGTAACGTGTGAAGAGCCGAGCCAGCGTGTTTATGAGGACTGGCGAAAGATTCTTCAAGTGTTCGAGCTTAATGCTGTCCGGACCAGATGTTGCTCGATTATTCACCGGAAAAATACTATGCCGGATCTTAGAAAAGAGAACGTCTGGGACGACACATCCATTCCCCTTTCTTCTGTATGGTGGCAGGAGGACGTGGCTATTGTGGTAGTTTGAGTAGTAGCCGTGAATGAGTTTCTCCATTGTCCTTCTGTAAGGTGTAACTTCCCGTCTGGGCGTCGGAGTGTAACCGTCTTGATCTTTTAATTGGCGGAGCTTCGGTGGGTTTTGTCAAGGCATTTCCAAGCCTTTGCAGCTCCAATCAGAAGTACTGCTCTTCTCTCTTTAAGATCTTTTATCGCCTGCCTGCACTGTTTTTCAAGTTCAGAAGTGAGGTAGCGCTTGCCTGTAGTTCGTGTAACTTAACGTCGGTGCATTAGCTCAAGTGCTTTTGGAGAAAGATATCCCTTGGAGAGCTTCCAACTCTTAGCTTTCATAGCACTGAAACTCACCCTGCTCCTTCTATACTAATCCGTGTCTCAATGCAGTGTTTTCCAGATGTTCTTCATGGTCCAATCTTAGCGTTTAAATCTTAATTATGACCTTAAGGAATGTATGTTCGTTGCTGCACAACTTCTCCAAGTCCATGCATAACGTTTCGACTTCTTCTTCTTCGTCACAGCGTGATGTCGGTGCGTAAACAATGAAGATTGTTAAAGCCGGTATTTATTCACATCCTTTCAGTCGTAGAGTCCGAATCGGATTGTTAGTTCTCCGAATAAACCGATGTCCATGGTCGAACATGTGTTGACGAAAACTCTGACACCGCCGACTCCCTTATTACTGCATGTTCAGAAGTTCTTGCTCTTTCCTTTCAGTTCTTTTCCTGTTCAGCTCTTCTCTGGTGTCATAGACGATGTCGAATGAGCGGTATCTTCTAGTCTTACTCAGTCCATTGGCGTTGCACCTTATCTTTCTTGCTTACATTATTAAGTCGTCTATCGAGGACTCAGATGCAAGCGTGCATTGTAGGCATAGATCATTATCCTGTACCTTAGCCCTTCAAGATTTAGGTAGCATAAAATCACCCCGAGATTTCAGAATCCTCTCTGTACTGGTCCTATCCAACGCTGCCTTATCGGCGGCTTCCTTGAGGACATTATCCTAGATGTTAAAGGAAATCAATGAATCTCGTTGATCAGGGCAATCGTTGACTAAATTTGCAGAGAGTATATGAAAGGCGGGGCAGTTATGAGCTTGAGTAAAAACTAAGAGAGTAAAATTGAAGCCGAATGCTACGGAAAATTGCATAACGGAAAGATTTATAGGCACGACTGTCAACAGCATCACCATCGCACGTACGACCGGCGCCGTTACACACGTCCTCTGATTAGATGTGACATTGCAAAATGAACACATCTAGTTCGCTAATGAAAAACTAATAATATTTGTGATCACACGAGCGAAAAACCTCGTTTGAATGTCCGGCTTTCCAAATCACGTGGTTAAATAAAACTCAAAATCACGCAGGAGAACGTGCTGCATAATGTTGTTATCAAATGTGCACTAAAATGAGTCCTAACGTCTTAAACAGTTCATAAACGCTTTTTACCCCAACGTTTTGAATTCTATTGATAGCTGGTCAAATATAAATATCATATCAGGCGTGGCTCACGAAAATCTACTCCGTACACTTAATAATTTGCAAACAAAAAAACTATTACAGATGAGTTCATTCTGTGGCGCAGAAGTATTGCCGTTTAAACGAGCATGAAGAATTGAGAGCATGGTCAGCGAAGAGGCCCACAGACGCCTCTGCTTAGACAGTAGAATTCGACACTTAGAAAAGGCTTTTCGCTACCATAGGATGATGATAAGATCAGTCAAAAAGAAGACATCTTCAGATCAACTCCGTGTTCACAGGGTACGCGCTCATCAAAGGGATTCGTCCAAGTTAGCCCCACGAAGGTCAAGCGCTATTACCCTTTCATTTTGCGTCTGTCTTACATATTTTTTCTACTTTTTGTTTCATAGTAGCCGCTTTTCTAAATACTGTGCGAATACCAGCACTTCTTGCGTTCGATTCGCTTCCTTTGCTTTCATACTGCACAAGTCTCCCAACTTTTAGCGTGTGGGTTCGGCTGCTGCATGAAAATTTCCATTCCGTCATGAATATCGTTGAATGCAGATCGAGTCGACTTTTTCTGGAGTCTTTAGATAGCTAAGCTAAGGTATTCTCACTTGGATTGTAAAGAATGAGCTTTTCTCAGACAAGTCTGGTACCGAGTTTCCGATAACAATGGGTGAGAGGCTTGCTGGGCCCGTGTTGGGATCGAACCAGCACCGTACTCATAAGGGTCGGCATCACTACAAGTGCCTTACCCAGTTCTTTAGATCCTCTATGAAATATTAAAATCCCAGTGGACCTTAGAAGCACGGATTATCGTATTAGTACCATTCCAAATCGATATTCACGTAACCTCGTTATGAATAATCAATGTGCTTTATTTCATTGATAAGCAATTGAATTATTAATACCAAGGTTAAAAGAAAGTCCGGCCCTGGAATTTACTATTCAGAGACTATTCATATGTACCCAAAAATACTTCTTAAACAATCACCCGCTTAAGGCTGAACAGTCCTAGACCGTGCTATAAAGGGTAGCACTAGATGCTTCCGTTGTAGGAAACATCACGATTTAGAATGTTTCAAAGGGCATCATGTAATGCGAATATAACTGGTGCTACAATTTTTAATGAGGAGACTATTTATTGTGGACATTGAACGAAATCCATATGTGAATATTGTAACTGCATTTGGGTACGCATGAAATATCTCTGAATGACCTCCGTCGATCCTGATTCTACCCAAGACTTCCATGATGCTAATATTGTTGTCATCAGCTATCATTATTAGCTCATGCTCAGAATTTATTTGCTGCACAAAGAGGCGCGTGTGGCGCAGTGGTCGGAGGCGCCCTGCAACACACACTTGGAATCGATCCCTACGCCCATGGCTCACCAAGTCTTCCATCCCTCCGAGGTCAGCAAATTGCTGCCGACTTTTCTGAGAGGATAGCAGCAATGTCTCGACAATGTGTTTAGCAGGACACGCGAGTCATTGTAAAGACCATATATGCATTCAATCACCTCCAAACGATTCTTAATGAAGTCGCATGCACGGCGCATCCTTCAAGTATTTATCAACGCAGAGAGATTTATACTTTTTCTATTTGGCAAACCTCTTCGATGACGAATAGGAACAACCATAAGGAAATGTTCAGTTTTGCAAAAGAAAAAGGTGAATTTAAACACATTACACAGAAATCATGTTCGACTCGGTCAACAGTCATTCTTCATCATAATCAACCAAACAATGGACGACTACACTGTTTTTTAAAGTCTATTTCGTATCTTTTGCTATTTATATTACGTTTGCTCTTTTCGACAGTGGTGACGACGTACTTGTGTCCTAAACCGAGGTCACTACAAAGGATAAATTCCTAAGAGATGGGCCATAAATTTCACTTCATCAAGAGTCGTTTGAGCTAAATGAGTGCACATCTGACCTATGTAATGATATGCGCAACGCTTATCGATGTATCAACTCCGTGTTTTCATTCGTAGAGAGAGCTCTTGTACTGGACCACCTATCCCGAGGGATGAAGAGTTGGTATGAGTTGTGTCCAGGCCTTAAGCCAACGACCACATATGGTACTTCTGACCACTCTACTACATAAACCCAAGGCTTCCATACATGTCTAAAAACAAGTGAATTTTTCTCAACTTCAGCAGTTACCGTAATCACGTTCTTAGTAGATCTTCTACGGAACGCTTCTACCGTTTAAATCAAAATCTACATCGATGTACTCTATATGAAGGATCTTATTGACTTAAGACCCAGATCCTAAGTGTTATGCTTTCTCATTCACTCACTATGTCATACCATTTTCTCGTTGATTTACATAGAAGTTGTCGCAGTAATTTGGAAGCAAATGAGATTAATAAACATTTAGAAGAAACTGAAAATAAAAATAGAAAGGCCATTAAAATTAGGCAAATAAATAGCTATACAGATACATGTTCCTCCACAGATCACGCTAAGTCCCTGAAACAAACACGAGCTAATTGCAGCTCCAGAAGACGAATGAGAAGTTAAGCACGAACCTAAACGCCTTTGTACTTGTCCTAACAAACGGATTAAAACCAAAAACTTCTTGTTTCTGCTGCGCAGAGCTTTACACCTCCTCATATAGAGTACGTAAATACATTCATGTTAGCTGTAGTCGACTCTAACCAAACCGGTCGAATTTTAGGTTCCAAATGCTGAAGTGATACGGATCTGTTCACACAATTAGCGACCCAAACTGATGGTTCACGTTCAAAAAACGTAGGAAGAAATGCGTTGACCTTGAAAAGGTTTGTCGTCTACCATCCAACATTAAAATGCAACAAAAATGAGCTGGAAGTGTTACATATGCAGTTGGAGAAGCTCTACAAAGTGGATCATATCGTTCGCTAGATCATCACCCGCAACCTCCAGTGTAAGATAGGTTTCAACAAAACAAGTGAAAAATTTAACAACTGCACATAAGAAATTAAATGGAAGAAGCAGACAACTTCTTTCACCAGAAAGACCGAGATGAAAAGCCTGTGCTAACTTCAGTTCCAGTAGTCCTCTCGATATTTAACGAGGACGTCTTTTGGAGGGAAAGGCATATATGGAGACGAATAAATCATCGCCAGTCAAAAGTTTAATCGTGACGTCTAAAGAAGAGAAAAGAAGACAAAGAAACTGTGAGAATGAAATACGTAAACCATTACAAGTTAATCTTAGAATTGCTGAGATATGAACAAAACTTGGAGCCTCGGGTGCACTTCGAGCCCATGATTTTCCTCACCGAGGTCTCAAATGCTGTCCACCACACCAACCAAGGCCAAGTGGGTTGAATCTTTCAGTGCTCCAATTAATTGGGTTCAATGCCGACCTGTGCTCCCCAAATCATTCGTGTCTATGGATGTTGATAATACCGAAAGTGTAAAAAACTAGCTTACAACAAGACAAACTAAGGGCCTTAGTTGTGGTAATAGTTATCCAGTGAACCACCAGTAATGGTAACCGCCGGTTCAAAATCCTCCTGAGACTTCGAGTTTTGCTCATTCCTAGGCATATCTTCGTTATATTTCACAGCATACGCAGCACGGAACAAAAGCAGTACGCAGCAAACAAAAAGTTAGCGTTACAAAACATTTACTTCATGGACCATTTCTCTTTTTAGAAAAAGAAGAAGAAGTCAAGGGTGAAGAACGAAGAACGGAACTGATTGGCCCAACACCGTTGCGACATTGCTAATAAGCCAAGTAATCAAATTCACGAGAAAAAAAACCCACCAATTTTCGGAATCTATCCAACTAATCAGAGCCAGTAAAAAGCACTAGATGAAAGCTTTCCAGCGGAGTAATCATGACTTCCAATCAATACAGTATGACTAAACATATGCGCAACAGTTAAGTAACTAATTAAAGTATTAAGTTATAACCACAACGTCGCTGAAATATTTACAAAACTCCGTACCGCAGGTGTCTGCGGTAGAGAACGAACGGGAAAGAAAATAAGAAGTAAAACATTGTGATTTCAACTACAGCCTCAGCTTAACTGGGTTCAACCTGCGGTCCGGCGTTTTGCAAATATCTCAGCAACGTTGTGGCTGCATTTCGCTTAATACTTTGCCGTAAAGACTGTAGTAGTAAAACATTATTAAGTTACAGTTCATTATAGTACTGTGGAATACAGTTGTTCGAAATGTGTTCAGTACAAAATACGAAAAGGCTTTCGCCCATACGGACGAGGAAGTAGCTATATAAGCCTTAAGTAATCACTCTTAGTAAGTACACAGAAACCACATAGTAGGCAAACAACCAGAACTCCGCCATGCAATAACAATACTTAATAATATCAATGGAAAGGAAAATGCCCGATAACATCTCGTTAATATCATTCAGAAGTCAAGGAAACAATGAACGTCCAGGTTAGCACTCAACAAGGTTTTTCCTATTAAGAGACACACATTACAGACGTAGACATCACTAAGAGAAGATGGAAGACCGCTGAACTTTACCCAGAGGGCAATGCTAAGAGCATTTCATTCCGTGGAAATGAAAGGGTGTAGAATTCCGAACTACAATGACGATCAAACACCGAGGAAGCTGCCGTGCACGCCAAAGTGTCGAAAATCACTTTGCGTCAAGCACATGACAGGAAGACGACGCGGTGATGATCGGACTTCTTCATGAATACATTAGACGAGAAAAAAAACGCTCTTTGTGACACTTGAGCAAACAAAATTCACTGGGCAATTTTAGCACATGACAGGGTCAAATGAGAGCTTCAACGACATTTGATCGAGTCATTTGATGACGAAAGAAAAACAAAAGTGATAAACACGCCAATCATGGTTCAATTTATTAACTAGTAAAAGTTTTCAAACTATAAGACATAAGGATTATCTCAGCAAGATGGTACAACGTTTAAAAAGCTGATATAAGACGGTGTGATATCGTTTATAAGCCAAATGTGGTCTGCTGATAACAACAATTATCGATTGGTAGCTCAAGAACATAAATGAGATTCAAAAACATCAGAGGAGAAAAACATAGCCGAGATCGAATTAAAGGGATTTGGATGTCAAAGAAACCAACACGGAGTAAGCAACATTCATAGAGAGCTTGAAGACTATGAACAAATTCACAAATCAAAGGAATCCCATATGATTCTATGAAAACACGGATAGGCAACAACGCTTAATCCGTTTCTCTTAATTAAATCCCTCTAATCCGCTTTAAAGGCTTCACCAGCCATTTTATACGAAAAACAATACCGCGCATACGGATGAATTTGAAACAAGATCAGTTACATGATCTTTTTGACTTGAATCTCTTACTTGGATGGCGCGTCATCATTGGTTGTGTGTGCGTCAGTATAAACTCCATTTTTCGGAGTCTTGCTGGTTTAGTTGTTGTAATCTCCTGGAGTCTCGAGGTCAGTCCGGCCAATGTCTGCCTCAGGCTCACGCCACCACAGGCAGTCGCCGCCTTTGTGCATCAGAGGGAGATTTGCCACCATGGGACTAGTTTGATATCACGATGTCGGTGGATCCCGGTATAGGTTTACTCTTATCTTAGCTGGGTTTCTTGTTAAAAACACTGGATTCCTTCTCATCTTGGGGAGACCCTGCTGGAGGCACGAATCCCCTGCTGTATATCGCAGCCCGACACCCAGGAACACCTCTCATCCACGATGAGGCGGTAAACCATTGAGAGGACTTCAATCACAGAACTATAAAAACAAAACATCACAAGGAATACTCATTTATCACTTGGAACTCATTTTTCAATACAACAGGAGGGTAAAGAATAAAAAATCAACAATAATTTTATGGAAGCGACACGACAACTTGAATAATCGAATACTTTACCTTTGGTTATTTCAAGAGATGGACGTAAATTGTGAATAAAAGGCTATACTAAATTATTATAGATAAACGAAAAAAACGCTCATTGGATAGCATATTACTCGGGATATCGGAAGTTCTAGATTCTTCATACTAATTCCGTAGCCTCAAATGAATTTACAACCTTCTGATTAAGTTAGGATTTTTTCAACCACTTATCTCGAAATCATATAATCAGCAAAGTTTTCAATTTATACGGTGGTTCTAAAATTTCTTGTCTAAACCAGTTAAATGGAAGTGTAATTATTTCTAAAGCCATCATGCTATTTTCTTCCCAACGATTTACCACCTGTCTCATTGTGGCTGGGAGGTGGTTCTGGGTGTCAGGGTGCGATGTACAGCAGCGGGATTCGTCTCCCCGGCAGGGTCTTCCAAGGTGAGAAGGAGTCCGACGTTTCTATCCGGAAGCCAAGCTGAAAGTGAACCAATACCAGAAATTATTACGGTCCTAGCATCAAACTAGTCGCGTGGTGGCATATTTCCCTCTGATCCACAAAGGCGGTGACTTCCTGGGGTGGTGATAACTCCAGGGGACAACCGGTGAAGACCGGTCATAGATGTATCCATGTATGTATGTATGGTATTTTAATTCCGCGTTATAAATTGAAACATACGCAATTCAAGGGCTGGTTAACTATACTTAATCTACACACTTAATCTATGTCCAGCCTGCACAAATGAAAACACAATCTGTAATGAACAGGCAGAGAACTGTTATGGAATGGCTATAGAACCAATTATTTCAACTACTGCAATGAAAAATCGATTACTCTAGATTTATGGACGAAGTTAGTGATTCCAGAAATCAATAAATCTATAAGGAGATATAGACGATTTTCACGTGAATTGTGCTTGTTTATAATTATAGCAGGTTTTCTAACAAAAAGGTTAAATTGCACCAAAATAAAGCCATTGAATTCACTTATTAGAAAACCGTTGTTGAATTGAACTGTGACATCGTCAACCAAGATTTTGATTGATATTGAAAACGTCGATCATTTATAAGTTTTTTTTAAACGTATGGCTCCTTTTCTGCTATTGCCGTCTTTCTTATCCACTAGTTTTCAAATTAAACCCATTAGGAACGTGAAGTGAATCAAAAGCTTATCAAGGGTGGGGCACGGATCTTCCTCACAGAGAGATGTACCACCGGTTGGTAGCGAGCCAACGTGGTGCGTCGTCAGGTGGCGCATAGGAAGACAATCGCAGACCCTAAGCGACCTTGTGCTTCCTTGAGACGCAGGTGAACCTTAGGACTGGACTCCCTTTTTCGGCTGTGTTCTCGTTTATGTGGACTCTATTCTACAACAAGATGCGTTGAAGCGTCGCGAGGAAGCAGGGAGCCGCTCTGTCTGACTTTCATCGATTTAAGTAATGCATTAGACTCAGCTGAGATGGAAGCAGCCATGGAATCACTAGACACCCAGGGCATGCCTATTCAGTGTACAAATAATCTTTGTTAAGTACAACCACAATGATTCTGAGATATTTGCAAAACTCCGAACTGCAGGTGTCTGTGATGTGGATCGAACACGCCACTACCTTTTCCGAGGCTAACGCGTTCACTACCACACCATACAGGTCCTTAATCCTAATCTTCGCTAACTATACAAAAATTTGGCAGCCAAAATAACATGATTCTATAATGATATCAACACCGACGTAATAGCGCGGTTAGCTAAGAATATACCATCCCACCAAAATTACTCACTATCATGTGAAGACGAAAAGAACCACACAGGAGTGGCAGTTACACCACATCATTTTTGCTTTGCTGATGAGATCGTTCTTATAACACGAAGCACTAGAAAGATGGAACGAATGCTAGAAGACTTTGATACGCTTTGAGAAAGACACGCATTTGATTAAACCTAACAAACACGATGTTCATGAGGAATGGAAAAAGTAAGCCAGAGAGGGTATCAAAACCTCTCAACTACGTCAACGACCAAAAATCAAAGGTGCCGTTTTACATGTCAAATTGTAGATGATGAGGTTGGACGTACACATAATGCTTATGAACGACAACTGATGGACAACCGATAGACAAGAGCCGTTAGCCACTGGATTACCAGGGAAATGAAATGCTCAACAAAAAGAACCCTGTTCCGATGGTTAGCGTTCTTCGCGAAAGTCCTAGAAGAAAGATATGATGCTTAACGAGTTCTTAGAGCGAGCAGAGTTCGCATGGCTACTCTTGCAAAGGAGAAAGAAAAGGAAGGCTCAGTGGCTCCCGCTTGAGTCACTCGGCGATACAGGTGGTAGGGGTGAATAGCGGTGGATGTTTTCGCTGTCAGCATTGTGGCTACGAAAAAAAGCAAACGAAAAAGAGGTTAGTCGCAAGTAACAGTTGAGGTTTTTATAGGATTTCTAAGTTATCGAAGTCTGCCATGTTATGAATCACATTAAGCGAAACGAAATAGGGCGAAAAATAGAAATTTACTACAAAAAACTTTAAAAGGATAAAGGATAAAGATCAAGGCGTTGATCAATCGCTGAGGGATGCACTATGCATTCGACTTCATTAAGCACCGTTTGGAGGTGATTGAATGCATATCTGGCCTTTACAATGACTCGCGGTGGCCTACCGATGTATCGAGTCAGTGCTGCTCTATCCTCTCAGACAAATCTGGTACCAATTTGCTGATCCCGGAGGGATAGAAGGCTTGGTGGGCCACGAGCACAGGGATTGATTCCACGTGTGTGTTGCAGGGCCCCTCCGACCACTGCGCCACATGCGCCTCTCAGAAAAAACTATAAATAGGAAAAACAACGATTAATTAACATTGTTTTCCTTCATTAAATAGTAGTTTTGTCCGGTGAAAACATGTAGCTTGACCAAAAGGAAACACTCAGTACCTCATCCAACATCAATGACGATATCTTCACATTCTGTGTAAGTAATCAAAGAAAAAGTATGAATGAATGAATGGGTAGGCAAGGTACGCTTTGATTTTTCCCAGTTAGTACAGTACAGTTCCTTCAACTCTCTCACTTTATTTTCTCGACTTGTACGTCGTTACGACCTTCCCAGCCTTTTAAATTATTCTTTATTTCTCGTCTTCTTATTTCTTCAACTCATTTTCGAACGTGGTGGTTTTCGACTATTATATTCCATCATCGAAGCTTTCATAAGCTTCACAAAAACCAGAACTTGGAATATGAAAACTTGGAGTTAATTGGGAAAGCTCTTCAGGTTTTATTAGTTTTTACTCTAGTTTATAGTTTGCTGCAGAAGATGGGGTTCACTGGGGCAGAGATAGCGCAATGGTTAATGGTGCCGATCTCCAAGATTGTAAGATTTGACTCGACAAGCATTTTACAATATTTAAAATGAAAAGAATGTCCTCAAGCGAAGCTGAAACAACATGAGAAATGTTTGAAGAAAACTGTGTACGATGAGTGCGAGGTAAACGAATCGAAAGCAAAAAGTGCAGGAATTCGAACAGATCTGATGATGGATTGTGAAATGTAAAATGTAGTACAAACAGCTCACTACAATCGGAGATGTATTCCTTAAAATACAAATACAATGATGCTGATATATTTGCAAAACTCACACCACACCCGGATTCGAACCCGCAATTACCATTTCTGGGTTGATCACATTTTACCCACTGCATCACTGAGGTTCTTGTCTTGCCTTTCTCTTAGTCACTTTTTTACTCTAGCAGTGCTATCAACAACTACCAGTCAATGGAATGATCTGGAGAGCACTAATCGGCATAGAACCGCAGCTAAGCTGGGACTGCATTTGAAATCACAACCTGTAAAATTTTTATCTACTGCCTATTAATTTGCTTAAGGTTGGGATTTAGTCCTCTGATTAATTGTAGGAATTACTGCCATTCTTGAACAGGCGCTGTAGCATGGCAACAGAAATACTGATTATCCCTCTTCACAAACAAATAGTAAAAAAAAAGGTTTTTTTTTAAATTCTGTACGACCTGTCTTTCACATTTGCGAAACCTGACAGTTCTTGCATTCGACTCGTTTCCTAATGTCTATGGGGCCCAGGAAGGACTTCGAAATTTTACTTGTAGGTTCAGCTGCTGATAGATGATTGTCGTTTTAGTTCCCAGGATCGACTTTCTATTAACCCCGGCATTGGAATATGAATGCGTCGTTTTCTTGTTCAGCAATCGCGAGGTTTTTAAACAGCATACATTTACTTCCATAAAAACACAATACAATACAACACTGGCTGACGTTTCGGCAGTATCGCCTTCAGAACCTGGAAGGGTATGCTGATATACAATCTACTAGGCCAAACGCTTCAATAACACTTACAAAAAAACGAAAGACTCTTTGGTAATTACACGATCAACAACTTCTCGAAAAACCCACCGCTTTTTCGTGACTTCCAATGAGGAAGTTCAGAACAGCTGATTATAGTCGCATGTGGTTGACGACTGCACCATCCCACATCAAAAATCGATGCGAACGTACGGGATCAGGTCGCGTATGATCTCCGGGCATTCGTCCCTGCTATTCATAGTAGGGCTTTTGGTATTTATCCTTCTTCTTGAAGCTTTCTGGATGGTGCAGTCGTCAACCATATGCGACGATAATCAGCTGTTTTAAACTTCCTCATTGGAATTCACGAAAAAGCGGTGGGTTTTTCGAGAAGTTGTTGATCGTGTAATTACCAAAGAGTCTTTCGCCTTTTTGTAAGTGTTATTGAAGCGTTTGGCCTAGTAGATTGTATATCAGCATGCCCTTCCAGACTCTGAAGAAGGCGACGCTGCCGAAACGTCAGCTAGCGTTGTATTGTATTGTGTTTTTCTATGGAAGTAAATGTATGCTGTTTAAAAACCTCGCGATTGCTGAAGAAAATGACGCATTGTCGTTTTACTTATGAATGCCGTCGAATGTTGCTGGAATCAACCCTCCGTCGAGTCCTGCGATAACCGGGCCAGAGCGCTCACATTTGGACTGCAGGAAGTAAACTGTTCCCAAACAAATCGGAAACAAATTCCCGGACTTCGGAGAGCTGAGGGACTTCATGAGGCCCAAGCGAGATCGAACCAGCACCGTTCTCGTGGTTATTAGCACCGTCAACACTGTTTTACAATTCCCTTTAAAAGATTGAAGTATACACGCTTGTAGCTACTACAAAGCAAGTACAAAAAAACAATAAAAATGTTCTCTACGTATTGGTACTATGGTGCCGGGCAGAGGAAAATAAGCAATCCATCTCTACGGGGACAACTAGCGAGATTTGTGTGGAAGTATAAAAGCTGGCTTCACGGATAGACCTAGGCAGCATCCGAAAGTCATCGTTTAAGCCAAAAATGCATTCAGTCACCTCTAGAGTGGTGAATGGAATTCATGGGGTATCCGCAAAGGACTGATCAACTCTAAACGCTTTACCTCGGTATGCTTAACTGAAAGTTGAACATTTATCTCATACTCTGCAAACGGGGCACCTAACTTCTATATATCCTGATTCCCTAAAATGAAGCATATTAGTGATCCCTGAGAAAACTAATCCCACCATGCACTCGACTTTATCAAACATCGTTATAGGTGTGTGAGAATGCACAACTGGCGTATATAATGACTTGCAATAGGCTACCTATGTATCAAGACAGTATTTCTATCTTCTTAGACATATCTGATACAAATTTACTGACCTCGGAGTGATAGAAGGCTTGGTGAGTCTGGCTTGCAAGATCGAACCAACGATCATGCTTGCATTGCAAGACATCTTCAACCACTGCGCTACGCGCGCCACTACATAGTTAAGGTTATGAAAGAAAAATTCTATGTTTCTTTGCAATCAATTATGTGGTAAACATCAAACACTTCAATGCAGTTACAAGTAAAGTCCTGAAAACGGCTACCTACCATTTAATCATCTCAAGTGTTTGGAAAAAGTCAGAAATTTTTCAAACACCTCAAAGAAATCCCCGCTTCAAAGCGCCGTAACCCAGACCACAAATCACACGGCGCATAGGGTGCATAGCAATCTGTTCAAAACGCCACATTGTCGTCTTACTTACTCATCATATCGCTGGAAACCAAAGCAAACGTTGTTCGCGTTGCAGAAACGGACCAGGCAAAAGTTGGGATCTGAAGATTACAAAAACAGTGTCCAGTAAGAAGCAGCTAGCGAAAAAAAAAGACGAAGTGAAAATAAGCGACCAGTTAAAATAAAAGTAATGTGTATTTGACCTGTACTTCTTCAATATTTTATCAATAACATAATGATTCGAATTGATCTCAAGATGAAAAGCACTGTACATGTTTCTTGGGTACTCAACTATTCAAGTCTGTAGATGTTAAATACTTAGAGAAACCATTGAACTGCAAAAATTAAAAATTTGTTAATAAAATGAGTAAAAAACAATCGACTAGAAAGTAACTAATCATCACCCGCTCCAGCTCCAAAGGGTGCTTGAGTCGATATTTGTACTTGCTTATTTTTGGTTCATAAGTTTCTTATCCTTTATGGTAGATAGTACAGCTAACGAAAACTGCCAATGCTGGAGTTAAACTCGACAGAAATTTAAGGTAAAGCAAGCTGTGGTTGAAAATAGGTGATCAACGATTGTCTCTGGATTGATTTCTCGGGACCCACAACGAATTTATGAGCTATTCTCGGTAGCCATTTCTTCCAGATGTCGGGATTGTAGTTGTGTTGTAATAACGACAAATTGGTAAAAAAGAGCTTTTCATTTGCTCTAATGTGTTTCTTCGGATGTAAACGCTTCCACAGAGGTTTTTTTTTGACCAGCACAAGTCATTTCCAGAGAATTAGTTGATCGCCCATTTTTCGAGCAAGAAAGCCATAAAAGTATGAATGATGGATGCCTCAGTATTCGAGAACTGAAGCGAAGGAAAACTTGCTGCTCTCGTCCTGCTGATTCGTCTCAATTGATTTCATTCAATAAGCAGAATAAGGGTGATTTTTTTGAGCAAAAATAGTTGCTCTAACGCTGAATTATTTCTTATATTACTTATTCTGTGTCAAGATTTCATGCGATATTATGTATCGAAGACTTTGGCCAGGTTGTCTTCGGGATTCCAGGGAACCACAATGGCTTAACCAGCAAATCTCCGAAAAATGGTGATTGCGCTGGGGCCCGCACAGCTAGTGATGATGTGCTGTTCAAGTATCAAGTATCAAGTATTGTGTATCGAAGAAGGTGGACAGCGCAGCGATAATGACGCAGACAATCACGAGCACGGTCCTGGTTCGATCTCGCCCATAGCTCACCAAGCCTCTCATACCTCCAGAGTCGGAAAATTGGTACTATTCTTGTCCGGGAAAAAAGATACTCTGCAGTCCAAAACGCTCTAACCCGGCTGTCTCTGGACTCCAGAGAGAAACGACTCGACCAGAATTCCACGACATTCGAGATGAAATGAGAATCTTTAAGCAGCAGACGAAGCCATACGTGAAGAGGAGGAATCGAATACGAGAAATGCTTGGATCCGCAGAGTAGATGGGAAAGTCAGGCGGCATAAAATAAAATTAGGTAAAATAATAATAATAATAATCATGTACAAAAGAAAAACGCTGATGGCGATAACTTAACGGGTCGTTACATTTCCATATCAAACGATCTGACTTCAAGAATTCATCGACTATGTCGCCAATACTAACGCTATAATCATCAAAAGGGAACTATATTGATACGGCTTACAATTCGTCCACTTTGCTGGCACCCGAAAAACGATCGTAGCCGAACGGCCTCCGCCAGAATGCGGGTGATGATTGCCACCATTGTCGTCATCAACTGAACTCGTTGTACAATTTCGCGTCTACGGTGGCCAGGTACTCAAAGAACAAAAGAATACGCAAGAGCGACGTGGAGCAGGACAGACCAGAACGAATCCTGATTAGTGATACAGGAGTAAAGCTCTTCTCGTGACAGAAATATATAGTCTTCATAGAAAGCGAGGCTACTCTTGGATACGACATAATTGTCCACTTATGCTTTTGTGCGAAATATAACTTCATTGATGCTGAGATATTTGCAAAACTCCGAACCGCAGGTGTCTGCGGTCGGGAACGAACGCGCTATTTCCCTTTCTGGGGGCTAACGCGTTCGCCACCTCCCCATGCGGGTCCTTCGCTTCGCGAGTCTCTCTAGTTCTATAGATCAGTTCCATCACCCGTCAGCGGAATTGATCTGGGGAGCTCAAATCGGCAATGAACCCAGTCAAGCTGAGGCTCTAGTCATAATAATAATAATAATAATAACAATAATAATAATAAATAATAATAACAACAATAATAATAACAATAATAATAATAATGGTAATAATAATAATAAATAATATTAATAATAATGGTAACAGTAATAATAATGATAACAATAATAAAAATAGCATTAACAATAATAACAATAATAATAATAGTAAAAATAATAATAACAATAATAATATTCGTCGTTTTAAAAAAAAACCTAAAGAGCCGCTTTTACGTGTCTTCCATTGAGGAAGAGCCGCTGATCAGAGTCGCATATGCTTGATGACTCTGAAGAAGGCGATTCTACCGAGACGTCAGCTACGGTTGTGTTGTATATGTGTTATTGTCTGGAAGTAAACGTATGCTGTTTAACAACCTCGCGATTGCTGAGAGAGAAAACGACGAATTCATAATACAATGCCGAGGTTAATAGAAAGCCGATCCTAGAAATAATAATATTATTTAATAGTATAATAATATAATAAAATTAATGATATAATAATACTATTATTTACTTTGAAAATATGTTGTAATGCTTTTTATTTTTCGCACTATACGTTTTATTCCGATTGATTTGTCACAATCGACAGAAAATCGAAACAGAAAACAGATAAATAGTCGGTAAAAGACTACACCGTGAAGAAAAATAAACGAGACCGAAGAGAACACGATGCTCTCGGCATATCATTGTTTAAATCTGAAAGGAAAGCGCATGAAAAAAAGGGAGAAGAGAGAGGAAAGTTCTCGATAACGATATCGATGGTGGATGTGTATGAATTCTGGCAAGAATACGACGATTTGTAGAAATTACAAAATAATACATTCTGCCCAGAAACTGCACACTCGACCTGTTGGGTGTGTAACGAGGTGTCATAAGTGATATGAGAGCGAGAAATTGACATGAGAACTGTGCGAAAAGGATTTATGACAAAAAAAGTTGATGAATTTTCAAAGATAAATCGCTTTTCTTAGAGAATCTGATCACTTCAAGTGCACGAAATAGAATTTTCACTAAAACTCTTCATCTATAGTAACTCCATTCCAACAATTTTCTGATGGTTTTACGAGTCACGCCATTAACAAAACGAGCGCCACAAACGCGTGACCGCACTGCGAGACGCACGCGCGAGTCTTGTCGTTATAGTTTTCTGCTGCTGAGGTGAACACGTGCTAATTTATTGCTCATCATTGACAATTAATAGTGCTTTATAGATGGTTGATAACTTACTAGTAACGTAATACCAGCCAGGCGTCTTAGTTTTTCCAGCTTGGTCTACTGATACGAGCGCTTTCCATTCGCCGTTCGCGACAATGTCATTGATCTCATTTTCCTTCAACTCTATAGCTAGTGATATAGACAACAGTGATAGACTTTCACGAATCCAGTTTAGAAGAACTCTAACATACTTTGAATCTTTTCATTCAATAGGATTTGAACGAGACAGGTTTCTTCGGTGCGGGGTACTCACTAACATTTATACTACCTGGTGAATTCCAAGAGTCAGGGACTTTTTAAATACTTTGAGTTATAACGAAGTCCCTTTTCTTTAGGGTCATTAATGAATTCTAATCCATTCTAACTAGGTTATTTTTTCCGCATAAAACCAATTACTAAACAAAAACAAGAATTCTACTTCTTATTCTTCAACCCGCATCTTTATACTAGTTTCTTATTTTTGCATCTGTTTTTCATAAATTTCCTAATTCTCGTCTTTTAATGTTATTTGATAGGCGCGTGTAGCGCAGTGGTCAGAGGCGCCCTGCAATACAAATGGGATCGATTGCTGATCCCATGGCCCATCAAGTCTTCCATCCCTCCGTGGTCGACAAATTACTACCAGATTTTTTTGAGAGTATAGCAGCAATGGCTCGATACATCGGTAGGCCACAGCGAGTCATTGTAAAGGCCAGATATGCATCCAATCACCTCCAGACTATGCTTAATGAAGTCGAATGCATGGCTCATCCCTTAGGGAATGATAAACGCCAAGAGCTTTATCCTTTTCGTCGTCTTAATTTTTCGGAAACACTTCAAGAAGTAAAAATGAGGTTTCGGTTATAAATCGATCTTATATTTAGAGCACCTCATGTATATTCGTTGAATAACCGAAAGTTCGTCACAAAATCGAAAGTAGGTGTTCTTAAAGTACACGTTCAGTTCAAAGATCAGCGAAGGTGCTTGCAAAATCGGCTACGACGACAGAGAGAAAAAGAAATTCCTTAACGTGTAAAGAAAGAAACTACGATGAGGAGGAAAAAAAATACACCTGGGTTTCAACTTCATGCATTAAAACAGACGAAATACCTTTGATAATAGAAAAGTCCAAAACATTAGAAAAAGGGTGATAGTGATAAGAAGTCGAACACCTATAATATCAATCTAACTGGCGCCAATGAATCCTTCACTCGTTTTTGTTGCATACTAGAGCTTCTCAACAGACTTCACCCACAGGGTGCAAAAATCACAACACTTTCTGGGTAAATTCCAACAGTTTTACGGCTTTTTTTGTGGCTCTAGAGTACCCTCAGATCTGGCTTTGGAGTGGAAACATGCTAGTAGCAACTTGACGGAATTTAATAAAATACAGGAATCGTTTGTTGTAGACAATCTTGAGCCTACTATGCAATTCCTAATTGTTAACAGGCTTTAAGTAGTATCAACGTACAAGATACAAACCGCGGATGTGGAGCCATTTTCATAAAATAATACAAGATAGAGCGTCACCGTTGACCGATCCCTCAGGGGTGCGCTATGCTGTGCACTTCATGCAAACACAGTACGTGTTGATATTTGCAGCTGTCATCCTTACGTTGAAAATTTCAAAACTATGCATTCCATACTTGAGTTCTCATGGAGCTAAACTCTAAATGGGTCTGAAATCGAAGGGATATTTCGAAAATAATTTGTGTGACTGTAACATTAGGGCAAAGCCTCTTCGATGAGAGTATAAGGTTCCCAACTCCTCAATTGCTTACGATGAGTTGTCAAAAACCAGCATCGGGAGTTAAGGAGTGATCACTGAAGAGGTTATTGAATGCATTTTTTGCCGATACAAAGACATGTGCTGGCTTAACGATGTACCAAGTCGGTGTTCTTGTTTTCACAGAGAAGTCTGGCACAAATTTTCTAGTGTACCCCAACATTCATATCTATGAATATGGTTACACAGAAGGTGTAATAGAAAGATGAATGGATGCTTCCTTAGGTATCTTAAGGCTAACAATCGTAAGGTGTTTAACATGCAGAAAACAACCACAGAAGCGCAACTTTTTAAATACGAACAGTCCAATAACAGTGCTGCTGTTAAATTACTCAAATATTCTTCAAATTCATTCAGAAAGAAGAATGTAGGTGTTAGCAGGGAGCAGCTTTGAGAGAATTTTCAACAGTGATAAGCGCAACATGGTTAAACGACCTCAATAATCGGCTTATCGACTACATTAGAAAAACAGTCTGAAGTTGACATCAGATCGATTCGTCGCTGACAAGCAAGTAATAACAGTCAAGCATATAAAGGATAAAAGGAAAAAGCTCTGGGCATTGATCAATTCGAGAGGGATGCCACATGCCTTCCACTCCATTCGTGGTACCGTTAGAGGTGACTGAATGCATATCTCACCTATATAATGACTCTCGGTAGCTGCAGATCTATCAAGTCAGTTCTACTATCCTCCCAAGACAGGTCTGGTAACAATTTACCGATCTTGGAGAGATGGAATGCTTGATGATCCTAGGCGCGGGATCGATCCCATGTGTGTTGCATTGCACCTCTAACCTCTGCGTTATTCGCAGACTAATAAAGATACGGAGTGAGAATAAAGGATGAAAGAACTGTGTGAGCACATTCTTAAAGAAATCCTCAAAAATTTGGCCGCATTTAAACGTTTAGTCAATCGAATTTAGAGTGGCAGAAAGTGATTAATGATCTGAAAAATGTGTGGTCTTTCCAGGTCAGTCTAAATATATTCTACTGTAAATTACTATAAATTAGATCGCAGTAATAAACAACTATATATAATGCTTACTTTTTACTTTCTCCCACTAAAATTTCCACGGCAGGTTATTATGTGAAGTGCAACCACAACGATGCTGAGATATTAGCAAAACTCCGAAACGTAGGTGTCTGCGGTGGGGAACGAACACGTTACTACTCTTTTCGGGGCTAACGCGTGCACCACTACACCATGTGGGTCTTTCGTTCCGCCTGTCTCTCAGCTAGTTCTATCGATCAGTGATGAAATGAAGGACCCACATGGTGTGGTGGTGCACGCGTTAGCCACAGAAAAGGTAATAGAGCGTGTGTGTCCTCCACCGCAGACACCTACGGTCCGGGAAAAGTATAGGTAGTAATATATATATATATATATATATATATATATATAAAAGTAATATAACATTGGAAAATAATGAAAAATAAAATAAAAATAAGATAGTGTAATATTCAACTAAATAGAGCCTAGCGAGCATGTTGATTCCGAACACTCAATAGTTTCATCGAATTGGTCATGTGATCGATGATTCATTTCGATCGATCATGAGAAGTTTCGCATTGACGGTGATGAGTTACAGTTTTTGGTGAAATAACGTCACTTCCAATGTTTTTCTTCAATAAGCAGACACAAGGTTGTCATTATAGGATTTATTAGGTTGTATCCTGCTGACGTTTCGGCGGTTTCGCCTTCTTCAGAGCCGTTTATAAAATAAAATAAAATATAAAATAAACGGCTCTGAAGAAGGCGAAACCGCCGAAACGTCAGCTATTGTATCCTAATAAATTCTATAATAACAACCTTGTGTCTGTTTATTGAAGAAAAACATTGAATTATCAATCAATGCCGTGGTTGAAAGAAAGTCGATCACGGGAACATCACATCCAAGTCGTTAATTCCTTTTCATTAGACCATACCCAGAATGATGACCGCTTCTTCTGCTTCGGCAAACAGAATGAAACATCATCTCGACTCATGAAGCCTAGTGGTTAGAGGCGCCCTGCAATACACCTGGGATCGATATCCCATGCACCAGACTCATCAGGCCTTCTATCCGTATGCGGTCGACAAATTCATACCGGTCCTGTCTGGAAGGATAGCAGCACTGACTCGATACATCGCTAGACCACTGCGAGTCATTGTAGAGGCCAGATATGCATTGAATCACCTCCGAACGATGCTTACTGAAGTAGAATGCATGGCGCATCCCTGAGGGAATGGTCAAAGCCGAGAGTTTTACTCCCTTTTTATCCATCATTGTGTATACTGCCTATCGAAATCATACCATAATATCGACGGAGCCATATCTGGATTTTCATGGTTGAAGTCTTATCTGCAACATGAGCCCCTTATCAAGACAGTAGTGGATTGTCGTCAAAAGATGGATGATGATCGTCTCGGCATCAGAGCAACTTTTGTTCCAAACTAGGTTATGACGAACGTTAGTAATCTGTTTAAAAGATAATCAACTGAATTCCACAATAGCGAGTATTGCTTTAAAAAAGACATTAATTATGTTAATTTCCATGACCGACTTCCTATTAACCTTGACATTGATCTGTTAAGACTAAAGGAAAGTTGGTTTTGAAATATCGTTATGCTTTATACTAGCTGATAGTGATGTCGACTTCTGCAGGGTAGATTGTCAGGAGAAACAATTCTTTATCACCAGGCAATCACTATTATTAACACCCACAGCCCTGTATAAAAGGCATCGTCGAGTGAGTATGGCTCATTCGAAAGAGATGCTCCACTGAGGAAGATTCGGGTCGATACCCGACGAAGACGCCACCTCGAGAACATGAGCAACTGTGGATTGTCGACTCGAATCATTGGCTCTGATGAAGACGATACCGTCGAAACGTTAGCCGAAAATAAAGAATGTTATCAACCTCGTGTAACCTTATCAAAGAAAGAACACAAACACCTGCTAACTTTAACGTGGTAGAGATTAGTACTAGCTAAGGTTATGTTATCGATATTATAAAGTTCTGGAAACCTTTCCAGTGAAATAAAAGTTTGTTTCTAAGATTTTGGAGAGATTTTAGACTTTTGAAGCTTACAAATCATTTTTTCTTTCTTTTTGTAAACGTTCAAATTTTGAACAACGAGCGAGATCCCGTCCAGTGGGACACAATGATGTCATCTATACCTTGCAAATGTTAGCGGAAGCTGACTTTATAGGTCATTTTAAAAACAAAGTTCTAAAATAAAAATAACATTTGCGAAAAACTATAGAACTCCACTAGAGGTAGCTACTTTCTAGTTGTCTAAAAAGTATTGTCAGTTATGGGAAAATCCGAGTATTCACAATGTGCCAACTAGGAATCATTGCTGAAGAATCATCCATTGTAGACATGGGCTTTTCCTCACGTTGTAGAAAAAAAACACCTGTTATACTTTCACCCTGATCGAAGTCAAAATACTACTTCTCCAAAACATTCGAAACACAAAGGAACAATAAATCACTAAAGAAAACCGGTATTGAGGAATGCGGTCGAAAGATTCCTAGTGAAAATCTAGGACCGTCGTTCCTCATTGAAGGCGTGGAATTTCAAAGGAAATGCTAATCGAATGCAATAAAGTCAATAAATCCAAAAGTCTTAAAAACGAACTCAGCTCAAAAACGAACAAAGGACGAAGCTGTTCCTGTTGCTGCCTGATCAGCAGAGAACAGTGTGGAAAACTGGGCTTACTCTGAGCATAACTTATAGAACTGGTACTTTCACCTACCACACTGAGAAGTGTAGGCCTATCTTAAAACAAAAGAACACATTAGTAGAGTGAAGAAAACGCCTAAAAGGCAGTTACTGTAGAGCATTCTAAATTCTCGCCAAACTATTACGTTGATGTTATTGCAGAAGGAACTCGGTCAGTGGTTAAATTTATGTCACTGTCAAGGGAACAATACATGAGAATTTTTCGAAGAAGGATTGATCGGAAATTTAGTTCTGGTCGACATTTGACTGATGACGATGCCAGGTAAAAAAGACAAGAATGTCAGCTGACATAAACTATAATGATGGGAAAAAGCATGTGGAACCGTGCACGAGCGAGTTCTAAAACTATTCGAGGACGAAAACTTTCCAAATAAGAACCAAATGGCTCACTTCAATGAGTACTTGATTAGCGCGCAATGGACTACATTACCAAGAATGCGTATTGATTTGTTCTGGAGGCAGATTTAACGCCTTTTTAATCATGAAAGATATTGTAGCTCGTGGCTCGGCGGTCTGATCATGTTATCTCAATCGATTGTGGTCCAGATGAAAATCCTCGGGTAATTTGGATAACTGAATTTCTCACCCGTCTTTCTTTTCATCTTATTTTAAATGTTTTACCATAAATGTATGAAGACTGGTAGACGTAATTTATCCAGAGTAGGATAGGCGTAATTTGCGATGATTTGTGTGCATCTACGTACTGTATTGAATAGCAGAACACTGTATCTGGACCCGTTCTCACTGGTTATGCAGCTCCCAGGATAATCTTTATTTTTTCGGAGTGCTTTGCTAGTTTAGGCATTGTGGTTCTTTGGAGTTCTGAGATCAGCCTAGCCAAAGTTTACCCTAGGTCGTCCCGCCATAGGTAGTCGCTGCTCTTGTGGAATAGAAGGAGATTTGCCACCATGCCACTAGTTTCACACCACGACAGTGGTGGATCATGGTATTGGTTTACTCTTAGTTGGACTTCCTGAGGGAAACACCGGAGACCTTCTCAACTTGGGAGAACCTGCTGGGGAATGAATCCCCACGCTTAATATTGCAGCGCGGCATCCAGGAACACCTTCCAGCCACGATGAGCCAGTAAACCGTTGGAAGGAACTGAACACTATATACCATACAATAGAAGATGTATTGCGTATGCACGCGTGAGGGCTATTCAGTTGTAAAGTTTTGTATACAATCCTGTATAGTATCAACGAAAATGACCTGCCCGTGCAAATAACCTCATGCTTTTCTTTCACAGCCCTCTCGTCTCTGTGGATGAGACCACTTACTTTTCTTCTTATAAAATAATACCTTAGAGAAAATTTTTCTACATTTTTTAGCTCCTTATGGTTTTTTTTAGCATCTTTAGTGGACCAGAAATACAGTGAGGATATCAGGGTTTATCAAAATCACTACCGACACTTGTCACATCTTGCGAAACAAAACGGCACAAGAATAACAAAAAGGTGAAGAACACAAGTGAAGAAGAATGTTCCACCTACTCATCTTCATCAAAGCCGATCATCCAACTCGGTCGTCCAGAGTCGTTAGTCTTCTGGATGTGGCGTCTTCATCATCATATTTGTAGTATACTCTTCCAGAGTGAAGCTCTGATGAAGAAGAAGACGTCCAAACGTTAACCGAGTAAAAGTTTTATGACACCCTACATAAACTCAACAATTTAAACATAACTCGAAAGACCGATTTTCTATAAACCTCGGCACAGATAGTTGATATATTTATTTATGTGATCTTATAAACTGATCTTCTTAAGCTGACGCGAGGTTGGTACAGATCTTCGCTGTCGTTGTCGTTGTTCGTTTGCCTACGCCGCCAGTTAGTTCGAAACCGTCTCTATGATCGTTTGTGCAGTTCAGAAAACTGTATGATCTGTCCTAACGGGAAAGACGGGGATTGTATGAGTTTAGGTATAATATACTTGATTTCATGTAATGCATGCGGCGAGGAATATATCGGGGAAATAGGTAGACCACTTTGTGTCCGCTTAAAAGAACATCTAGATGGAAAAGCTAAAATCCGTTTAAACACTCCTCTAGGTACGCATAGGGCACAAAAGCACAACGGCGATGATTTTGAAGTGACTGTGCGGATCCTAGCGCAGGAATCAAAAACATCAACGCGCAAAACTCTTGAGGCGTTTTGGATAAATTTCAAAAATCCAAAGATGAACCGGAAGGACGAATGCCTCACTATCACGGGTGACCTGGCGCCCTATTTCGAAATGATATTTTGACCTCGGGGCGTGTCTTGCTCGCGACCCCACGTGAACTACGTGTGAGCCAGTCCCGCACGTAACATCACGGTGAGTGGCCTTTCTGTTCAATATGGCGTCTATTTGAAAGTTTGATCTTCATTAACACTTTAACCTTTCTTTTGCACAGAATAATAAAAAGTATTCTAACATTAAGTACGTCCAGGCTCTGAGGAAGGCGAAGTCGCCGAAACGTCAGCCATCGATCAATAACATCAAAAACAGCGACAACGACAACGAAGATCTGTACCAACCTCGCGTCAGCTTAAGAACATCAGTTTATAAGATCACATAAATAAATTTAAACATATGTTGATTAGTGAGGCTAATATCCAGACAAAAAAGATTTAGGTATAAACAAGACATGCGAATAGTTAATTGTTATGAAGTGGTGGAATCCAAGTAAACTATGCCTAATGGAATGGAAAGGTATTGGCGTAGGAGCAGAGTGAACAATATATAAGTGGGATTAATTATTAAGCACTAGTGAATATTCATTTGGAAAAGAAGAAAAATGTACCGGTAACATTTCTATATTCCCCCCAACCCCCCATTATTCTTTCCCCATCTTTGATGGTGGAGATGGTCATTGATGATCATCAACATCAATGCATAGACCGGTTTTGAAGGTTTTTTTTGGAAATTCAAACTAATTTTTAACTTAATTTCACAAGCATTTCATATTCTGTAGTTCAACGGAATATGTTGTTGTCGTAGCGATCACTAAGCTACGTGTACCTTCCGATGTGATAGATGGTTCCTATGGATCCAAAAAAGATACTGTTTGATGTAAAACAGTTTATATCTGCCAATGACGTTTCTATGCAAAAAATGGACGCCCTTAGTTAGAAATTCAGTACCGAGACAGTGTAGCTAACTCACTGGCGTCCATTTGAGTGATACAAGATGCTCGGTTTCACTGCATACTGGCCAGGCTGAGTCGTACCTAATGCATTTTCTTCGCTACCGTTTATTTTGAACATGGAACTTTTTTGCTTCACTTTTTGTAAGTAATTCTTCCCACGAGTATACTGACCGGTAGTTTAATAGTAATTTAACAGATATTTGATTGTTATAACAATTCCAATAATTATGATGAGGTATTGCAAACAGAAGCTTGGTTACCATGCATGTCCCAATAGCGGTAGCGCACAATGGTTTCTGTAATTCTGAGATATTCTCAGCCATTAAAGCTTTTTAGTTAGCGAATGATATAAGTTATTACTAAAGAACCAGAAAGCTTATAGTAGAAAACAAAGTGAACTTAGGCGTTATCCCATGTGCTCGCCACAAAAATTTAAGTTTGGGTACCAAAGGGTAATCCTTGAGAATCTAAATATAACAATATGACAAACACATCCCGACTCTTTTGCGGTTATACTGAAATGCCACGTCTTCATTGACATTATAACCATTCATGGCAATATTACGTATATTAGTGGATGTGGTCTATTGTACTGCATCCGCTTCGAAACTCTGCTGGCGCAGACCGCTGTTCTCTCTGTTCGCGAAAAATTGAATTTAGCACCGAGTATGCGATGGTGTGACACTGTGTGCAATTTTGGGACAACAGAGATATCGATTCTGCAAAACCTTCGATTTACCATAGTATGGTCTACTTCATTATAGTACACGCTATTGGGAGACTCCCACGTCTTGTGTCAAAAGTGAGAATTCTAGAATTGCGAGTTATCATGGATGCTGTTGATCGTCGTGATAAACTCAGGCAGCCACCCACCACCCACTCTGCTCTTTCTGTTCTAATCCGTGGGGAACAATGTGAAGTTTCTAGACATTCTTTTGTGTCCAATCTTACCGTTGAAATTTCTAGTTATAACCTTAAGGAATGTATGGCCTACTCTGTAAAACTTTTCTAAGCCGATATAGAACGCTTTGAATTCATCTTCTTTATAGCTTGATGTCGGCGTTCAGACGACCAAGATTGTCAAAGCTGGTATTGTCCAGATCTCTTCAACCGTGAACGTACGATCCACATGCACACGATGACAAGACTCACTGAAGTACACGAGCGTACAAGAGACCTCATTGCCTCACCTCCGTCAATTTGAGGAAGAATTTTGACATATTTGAAACACAAGAAGTCATGGATGAGGTGGGCATTCAAGGCTGCCCTACTATACAAAGATTCTTCGTGGGCTATATAACAGTTTTCAATCAAAAATGACGACTCTAAAACAATGTTAAAATCGACGACAGAAGGTGGTTTAGGCAAAACTATTTGCTGCCGCCTTCTAGATCGCCTTATTAAGATTAGGTTGGAACAGCATGGTAGTGAATATCGGTGGTCGGCAATCACATCATTTTCGCTTTGTTGATAGTATCGTTTTTATAACAGCAACCATTAGCCAGAATGAACAAACGTTGGTCCACTTTGACAATACTGGTGGAAAGAGAGGTTTTGGACTAAATTTTGCAAAAACGATTTTCTATAAGAACAGATTTGTTTCTGATGCATCCTTCACACCCAAATAAATAAGTATCCTTAGTTGCGCCAACTATGTGTATCACAGTCGTAAAGTGAGTATGATGAACGATTTGTTTCCAGAGTTGAGGAGGAGAAAACCAATCGCTTAGGAAGCTCTCAAGACCACCGAGGATGTAGAAAAGGGAGTTAAAACCATCAACTCCATTCCACCTTTCGATTCTTTCGTTTTTTCAGCCCTAACGCCTGCGTTAAAAAACTGCTCCCTGCAGTAGCAGGATCAAAGATCGTTCCGCGTTCTTGAACACGCGGTTGAAGAGGCAATGAGGAGAGTGTTTCGTGTCACACAACTGAGAGAGAGAGATTCTGAGGTTCGTACCCAAATCAACGATAAGAGGTAGAAAACGCAATTGTGCATGATGAAATGATGAAAGTGAATCGGGGTTTTGATACGAGTGAACAACGACATGGACAACAGCAATTAGTCACTTGATTCTTTGCGATATCAAGTGCACAGCAGGAAGCCCATCGACCTCATGGTCAAAGTTTTTCAGAAAATGATAGAAGAGAGATGTGATATGCTCAAGCAGTCCTCAAAGAGAGCAGACCCCACTGGGTCACTCTTACACGCAACAAGAAGACATGGAAGATTTAGTTGCGTTTAGTTGCGCCTGCCCAACTCACTTGACGATCAACGGGACGACAGGTGATTATAAATATTAGTGTCGATATGGATCCTTCTCGACGTGTAGCGGAAGTGCGGCGATTAGGGCGCCTATAGCAACGGAATACCAGCATTTTTTTCGCCGTTTGTGGGCTTTCCCGTTTTTCGACGATAAAAATCCTTTTTTGGTAACTGGAGGATTTTCGGGGCTGTGAATATGATAGGATTGTGAGAGAGAATTCGCCCTGTCAGTTATGAATAATATGCATGCTACTACTTAGTATGTGTTACTATGGTCCATCATGTATACACATTGTTTTCGGGGCAGCTTATGCAGAGTCTGTTTTGGTATTTTGGCACCTGCACATCTCATACAATAACCATAGTGATTGAAATGAAATAACAGTTAATTGTTATTGAAATTACCGGTTTATGAGCTTTTTCGAAAAGGGCTTTTGTAAACCATTAAGTGTGGAGAATGGCTTTTCTTTCCTTACTGACCCTATTTTTAACCCTGCCATCGAATATATAGCGTGGCAAAAATGTTATTCGACCTACTGAAATAAAAATTGACACCATGGTGCCCCTATAGGGCTCTCTTCCACGGATGTACTTATGGTGTCCACACTGGGATTAAATATTGGACACAAAACACACGCGCCCATAATTTTGTCTAGGGGCCATTTTCATTCGAACGAAAGATCTCTGCCAGATTGATGTATACTTTCTTGTACGTAGATGTGTATGAATCTCTCTTGTGGTACCAATTTGTCGACCTCGGAGGGATTGAAGGCATAGCTAGCCGTGGGCGCAGGGATCGAACCCATGTGTGTGTCCCACGGCGCCTCCGACGACCGACGAGTGCGCCACACGAGCCCAACGTCTATTTAGAGAAAGCCAATGAATTATATCTGGGTATGCTGAGCTTTCATTAAAACTACGTGAAGCAGATATAGAATGCCAAAAAGAGAGGATTGCTTAGAAAAAGTGTGCTAAATCTCGTATTATTGAACAATGAGGGTGTAATCGAGCGGCACTGACGGTTAGGATAAATGAGACGGTGATTAACCGACTGCAAATCCTACAATTGAAATAATTTTAAAAAACTTCATAGCCTTATTCCCATTATACCAAAGGTTCTTTAGTGCAATGAATGATAGCAATTTTAGGGATTATTGTGGGATGAAAAAAAAAGCATGGTGTACTGGTTAGTTCGTGTCGTAGTTGATTGTCTACTTTCGGCTTGTCACACGGGATTTGTCATGCGTGACGCAGCTTTTAATCTCAAAATTTGGGAAATAAACCGTTTACTAGCAATACAATAATGATAATATGACAATATCGAAACAATGTAAGCGATAAGACGATAAGTTTGGTAAATAAATGAGGGCAAGACGATGGGAAACCGTGACCCTTAAGAGAAGAGAGCAGTTCTGGTACTGGGTGTTCGTCTAATATGATGCCCAAGTATGACACAAAATACAAAAGTGCTGGTATAAAAGGTTGAAATATTACAGGACACATTTAGGGTTACAATAACAGTAGAGTGAGGTTAAAATATTTGAAATGCAGTCATAATAACTTTACTTGCAACAATACACTGAAATTGACATAGAGGAAGGCACATATAAGATTGAAATAGCTTTAACTCATTGGTGAGTACTAGGACTATGGTTACCGTAAGAAATATTAATGATTACGTGAAGGTAATTTTTAAAAACTAGATATTTCTACTTGAAATGAAACAGTAAGATAGATGTAATGACTACAAGGATGCTAATAAAAGAAAGGTGAAATTGCCTCTGAGGTAGCTCAAGTGCAATAGGGAGCAGCGGTGTTTGGCGTGGCTTCCGAATTTCCGAGAACGTACACATAGACAGCAGCATCAGATAAGGGCGATGACTAATGGTGCTGCTTATACAGAAAGTTTATGAGAAAGCGATACAATAGTCTGTGCAGATAAGGTAATGCAAACGGTAGGTATGTACTAGTATCCAAGGAAACTGCGTGACGGTGAACGGTGTGGAGAAGGTCAAAGTGTCAGGCTACCAATGCATGTTTCCTCGTTCTGTGGTTGAGGAGAGGTACTGAGGCAGCGCAAAAAGGCGATTCTTCTGTTGAATAACTGTAGATGCTCGATTAATGATAAAACAGAGTTTATTCTCTACAAGCTGGAGAATATTCTATATATAACGAGTCACGACAGGAGCAACTCTTATTAGAAGTTTCTACTAGTCGTTGTATTACGACGTTAGATTTCTTGCACTTTTTTTCAGTCAACGAATATATCAAAGCTTCGTTTCACGAATAATCTTTCTCATCGTAATCGAGTAGGGGGATCCATACCAAACACATCACTAAGAAGTAACCGGAGTCCAGCACTAATAAAGTCTTATTGGACTTGGAAAGTATATGAAAAGCACCATATCTTTATTGTGAAGTATTTTTTCTTTCCATCACTGGTGAGAAATTGTTGCCTGATTCTACTGAAAATGAATAACTTCTTTACAGCTCAGCTTCGACAGCTCTGCTTGGGTTGTGGAATGCCAGCTGTAGAATTAAAGTTGGACATCAATAAAACTATCCAGCCACTATGAGGCCGAAAACTACTGTAGGAAATTTGTTTAATCCATAATTAACGTTATTTATAATATAGCGTATATTTTCAGTCTATTGGACTCCAGAAATTGTCTCAATACACTTCGTAAATCCACTAGATATCTAACCGAAAGCAGATGGAAATACAGGGTATGAGAAAAGCCAACCTCTGCAGTTGATAATTTGCAGAAGAACCCATCCGTACAATTCACTGCTTTGCTTCATAGACTCGAAAGACCGACGTTCTATAAATCTCGGCGTAAATATCCCATGCATTCATTTATATGTTCTTACGAGCTGCCCTTATTGAGTTGATGCGAGGTTGGTATGAGTTGTTGTTGCGGTTGTTGTTACTTGTTGGATGATGTTTCGGCGACTTCGTCTTTCTCTGAGCTGTGATATTGCGATTGAGTGTCAGCTCAGCAAGGGCAGCTTGTAAGGACATATAAATAATTCTTGAGGAATTTAATCGTTACGAGAGTTGTTGAATGCCGGTCGAATAAACTTCCAGTGGCATCCTGTGATAGCCTACTTGAAAGCTCTCATTTAGATTGGAGGAAGTGAACTATTTGCAAACAACACTGGATAGCTGTCAGATGCTCGACTAGCATTCAACGAAACTCGTAATGAAGAAGGAAATTCTCAACAAACAGCCAAATCGGCAGCAAAGTTCGAAGACCTTCGTTGATGGTGGGTACGAAGAAACGAATCGAATATAATAACTGCTGGGATACCCCTGTGATAGATATGATGTCGTGTCATGCAGTAAACGTGTAAATAATTTTTGTTTCGTTTCAAACGCTATGATGCACCATGGCTACTATATGGTATGTTCGTGTAAAAAAATATCGAAATAGACTCAACTTAAGCTCCAAAATACCTTTAAATGCCGACATCAATGCATCTGCATGATGTGCCGTAGTAACATATAGTAAATAATAGCATATCTACGATCTTCACGAACTCCATAGCGAAATGGTAAGAGGAGCCCAGCAATACACATGGGATCGATCCTCGCGTTAGGCCCACCCAGCCTTCCATCCCTCCGTGGTCGGCAAAATGGTACTAGACTTGTCTGAGAGGATAGCAGCACTGACAGGATACCTCAGTAGGGTACCACGAGTAATCGTATAGGTCAGATATGCATTTAATCACCTCCAACGATGCTTAATGAAGTCGAATGCCTGGCGCATCCCTCAAAGATTGGTCAATGCCGAGAGTTTTATCCTTTCAGCTTTACAATTTATACCCATAGAACGACAGTGCAAAGTCTCTTCTAAAATCATGTCTTATTAAAACCCATCTGTAGTCGACTTACCAAAAAACTGTTTATTATCAAAAAACCAGCAAGTACGGAAAGGCTGAAAAACAGTGTCACTCCATGCGCCGGAAAGAGAAAGTGATAGACAAAATGGAAATGGAAAGTACTAGAGGAAAACCTTAATATCCAGTCCTTGTATCTAAGAGGGCATTACTCTATGAAATTAAGACGCCTTAGGCGACTTTGTTCGGTTAATAAAACTTCGTTAGTCTATGAAAGTGTGCAAATACGAGAAGGATATTTCCTTAGATAAACATATTTCTTTTAGAAAATATTATCTCCCACATATCTTTGAGAACCTTCCTATAGTTTCAACAATTCACTTTGACACCAGCTTCATAAGTAAATTAGCAGAAATCTGGTTGGTAGGAGTTGAGTCACAAAGCCAAGTGATCACTAAAAGCTATCGAAAACTATTCACTGTCGTTTCTGTGAAAAGAGATTGAACATGCACCATAGCAACAGGAAAAAATGCAATTAAATGAACCCATCCAAGTTTTTTAAGGCTTGCACTTTAAATAATGTGAGCCTGCAAATGCTCGTCCTCGTCCAAACACGACATCACCAATTCTGAGCGCATGCTCAATGCTGCACGCTCTTCGAAGACAGGAAAAAAAGGCTTGAAATTTTCAGAGCACATTCACGATTACATGATGAATGGAACCTCCTTCCCTTTGTTTCCCTCTTGCAATGCATTAAATTCAACGATTTGGAAAGAAAAACTGAGCATTGATGATAGCACAAACTCGATTTGATGAAGTAGGGCTGTAGACCTAGGCTGGTCGTCCGAACATATCTAACTCTTTGAAATTTTCGTTGATTATGATGGCAAATTGCATGTACTCTATGGTACTGCATCGCAAACTCCTTATCGATCTTATGGCTCCTTGTGTCACGACTACCTCTATCAACAGTACGCGTCATCAAGGAGTCTCCGCAATATCGAGGCTCCCATCAGTCGCTTGATAAGCCGCTTCCACTCGCTCGATTTCTGACATTTCGCCGTTGTTATCGAATTTTTAGCAGCCATAGCAACAAAGGTCGTAAATGTATGTTATTCAATCAAGACCACTGCGGAAGGTAGTTTTTAGGGGATTTACAGTTTTTTAACTACAGTAAGCAGTGGTGCGGGGTACAATGATACGGATCTCCCTCATATGAGGGTTTCCGATAGACGGTTAGTCGCGAGGTTACGTGGAGGGTCCCCAGGTGGCGGATAGGGGGTTAATCGCGAACTGAAAGCGACCTTTGCTTCCCTGATACGCAGGCGAATCCAGCGGATGAACTCCCTGTTTCTGCTGCGCTGATTTGGCACACACTTTCTGTATTTAAGAAGCGCATTCATGCACGCTTGTGTGGGTGTGTTCTAGTTTATGCAGATTGTATTCTACGAGTCAGTTCGGCCAAAAGCCTGCAATCAAGTGACTGGGAAGTATGTGGGAGGCGCTTAGGAGTCGCTCCAACAAATAAGCTCCATGTCCACTCTCCGAGAGCCTGGCAAGCTACCGATGAGTACATCCAGCCTCACGCGCGAAGCTCATCAGGGTATACATGGGCATCAAAAAGCCAAAAACAGTAGAGGAAACGGGCCTCATTCCCTTAACCCCGAAAAAGCCCCCAATTCGGCAGCGTTGGGTAGGACGAGTATGGAGAGGCTATCAAGAATCAAAGATGCCGTTCTGTACGCCAAACAGTCGAAGATAAGGTGGGCCGGACACGTAATGCATATGAATGAAAACCAACGGACAAGAACCGTTAGTGACCGGATTCCTCGGGATGTTAAACGCACTGCAGGAAGACCACAGACCGGATGGTCAGAGTCCTTCACGAAAAGCCTGGAATAAAGATATGATGCTCGACGAGCCCCTAGGGCGAGTAAAACCCACTGGGCTACTCTTGCACGTGACAGGGAAGGATGGATCGACCATCAACGAGACTACAGGTGATACAGGTGAGTGGTGCGGTGATGGTGTGGTGGTTAGTAATGCCGTCGGTTAGGTATAAAAGGCGCTAGTTCGATTCCCGCCCCAACTCTCATTTCCATTCCACTGGGAACCCCTTAACCCGGCCATAACTTTCTCTACTAAATGCTTAGAAAAGATGATGCTTTCGGCGTTGATCAATCCCTGAGGGGTGCGCCTACGCTATTCGACTTCATTAAGCATCGTTGATGATTGAATACACATTGAGGTGATTGAGGTGATTGAATGTACATCTGGCTTTTAGAATGATTCGCGATGGCCTTCCGATGTATCGAGCCAGTGCTGCTATGTGCTATCCTCCAAGATAAGTCTAGTACCATTTCAGCGACCTCGGAGGGATGGAAGGCTTGGAGGTCCATGGATGCGGGATCGATTCCACGTGTGTGTTGCAGAGCGCCAACTGCGCCACACGCGCCCTAACAACATGCTTAAATACAGAGAAACAGTTCCAAATCTCCTAGTGGTTTTCACAGATCTCCTACACGATGTGTAGGCATTCGCTGAGGCAAAATATTAACTGGAAATGGTGGCTGTAACAATGGAAGGATCTACGATGTTGAAAACTGAAAGAAGTTGAGATGAAAACTTTATAGCTAATCGAAAGTTGGCAACGCCGTGCGTTGATTCTTTGATCTGGAACAGGGCACAATTAGTCGATAAACAGAATAACGTCTCTGCCTCGTCCACTACATCACCACAACGTCTTTCAAAAGGCAATGAAGGAAGAGACGATTTGATCGTGGAACGATAAAGTAACAAGGCGATTGAATGAAGTGATTGAACTGGATGATGAATCTCACTGGAATTGCACGTCATTAAATGTGCGTCCTTCGCTTTTTGCTAGGACGCATGGAGTTTTCATCATCGCTCTCCTTTTCTTTCCGTAATTTCTTTCTCAAAGAACACTGGAGAAATAGCTCTGCTTCCTATTTTTCCCTTTTTAAGGGCAAATAGGGGCGGATAGCACAGTGGTAGTGATGCAGATCATCATGAGCACAGTGTTGGTTCGACCTCGCCTCTACCTCACCAAGCCCTTCATCCCTCAGGTGACGGGGAATTGTTACCGAAGTTGTGCGGGAAAAAAATCACTCTCCGAAATCCATTTGGGAACACTCCAGATCGACTATCTCAAGACTCCAGAATGAGGTATCGAGTCGACCAGCATTCTACAACATTCAAGGTGAAATGAAAATCCTTAACCATCAGCCAAACACACGCAAGTAAAAGTTGGAAGAACTCCGTGGACAGCGGAGGCGTGGAAGCGAATCGAATGTGAGAAGTACTGCGACCCTCAGAATAGACGTGAAGACGGGCCGTATAAAAATAAAAATAAAAAAAGTGACACTATAAGAAACACACAAAACTCCGATTAGTGAACGGGTTCCGATCGTTTGCATCGGTTTAGATGCAATATGGAGAACTGCGACGTAAATTTGTAGACGCAATTGTGGACAATGAAATTTACCGCTAATCCACAAAGTGCACCTTTCGATTAGGTAATCATGCAATTTCATTGGTCCATTGTAACTCTTCTGTTCTTTTCCGGTTCCAGAAAAGTCCTTCTCATTTGTGGAAAATTTCAGAAAACCATTCCAGTAAATGTGGTTTTTTCAATGAGATCTAATTTTAAATTGGTTTAGTACAGAAAGGACGGAGCAAATATAGCTCTATGTGGATGCAGTAATTTGGAGAGGAGAAAGATTTGAACAGAAGCGGTTGCGGTCAGATACTTTTCACGAATTATCCATCGTTTATGAGAATTACTAACAAAATTGTCTACCAACAGTTTACCGTCTCACCTTAGCCGGAAGGTGTTCCTGCGTGTTGGGCTGCGATGTACAGTGGGGTGATTCAACTCCTGGCAAGGTCTCTCAGGCTGAGGAGCCTGGCGCTTCCATAAAGAAGCCCAGCTAAGAGTAAACCAATACCAGGATCCACCACCATCCTGGTTTCAAATTAGCCGCATGGTGCAAATCTTCTAATCCACAAGAGTGCTGACCACCTGTGGTGGTGAAGACCTAAGGCAGACTTTGGCCAAGGTGTCCTCGGAGTTCCAGGAAACCACAATGGCTCAGCTAGCAAATCTCGGAAAAGTGGGCATTATGCTGGGACCGAAACACCTAATGAGGACAGGCCATTTAATTATCAAGTATCAAGTACCAAGTGCTAACACAATTCGGTGGCTTTTATTTCAATTGCACTGTCAATTGAGCAACAGCATCACCTGTAATTCTGTTAGTCATCGAGTTACTAGAGCAAACATCACATTCAAAATATCCGCTTTTTCCTGTCGTGTGTCAGTACTGCACACTGGTACACTCACTCGGCTATTGTAAGGCATTCCCCTCGGAGGGTGGGTTGCCATGCAAATAATTCTTTGGTTTGAATCAGCGCCCAGGTTATGTTGTCCGGGAGAATTAAAAAACTAACTTAAAGCATGGGTAAACCAACGCAAATCACTTTGCAGTGTAAATGTGCTCCAGTAACTTCCATAGTGCGCAGCTGTGTCGAATACGACACAATTCTAGGAAATCGGTCATTGATGAAAGGTGAACACTTAACGCGTACTGGAATGGAAGTAGGTAGTTGACAGGAAGTGACATGTACTATCTATTTTCTTTAACAAACAGCGGGTTGCGTCTTCAATGATTATGCCAAAAGTTCACAATGAGATGGCGAAGCATTTCGAAGCCGAATTGGGTTCTTCTTCAAAAAATTGGCTCTGGCAGATCCCACGAGCAACTCATGAGCATAGAAAGAAAATTTGGTTCCCTTAGAGCTCTTCTGACCACGCTCCGAATAAGTTGCCTTGAACTCTTTCGGTGTAAACAGAGATTCAAAAGACACTCGTCGTAGTAAATAACAGTTTTTAAATGCATAATGTAGTACAGTATTCTACTCTAGTACTCAGTATAAGGCAATGCTCCAAAAAACTAGGAACTTTCACAGCGTGATCTGGCCAAACCCTCGAATAAAGAAACTACTGAAAAAAGAAAAGTTACTGAATAAACAAGGACATGACTCTGAAAAGATTATTTTAAATGTGGATAGTGTACATAAATAGTGAACAATAAGTTGCTGTATCATTTAACTGAATGGTTGAACACTGTAAGGTCAATTTTATGGGGATAGATTCTTCATTAAAAATGGGAAGCACCACAGCTCGGGAAAAATTGAGGTACTTCTTGAACAAATCGCTTTGTTGTGCTCGTTGAAGAGCCATCTGATCATCTCAAGAACAAACATTTGATCTCCCGCCCCTAGCGCACCAATCAATAAAAGCCTGCTCTTCATTCCACCACGCTCACCATCGACTTCCTGTAATGAAATTCATTAGGTTTCTTATATGATGACTCTTTAAATTCTTAAAATATTTTCCGAATTTATTAGACGATTTCAATTTTAGGACATTTTTTAGAAAAATCGCGAAAACTTTTCGATGTTCCAATAATGTTATGGGTTCTAAGACTTATTAATAATAAAGTATTGATTACTTTTGACAGATTTCATGCACCAAAGTGAAGGTTGAACGATGAGAGAAAAGGACAAAACGTTCGGTACTGACAATTCCCTGGAGGATGCGCCATGCATTCGATTCCATTCGTAGCGACATGAAAGCGATTGATTCTACAGCTAGTTTATATAGTGACTTGAGGATGCTCACCGATCTATGGAGTCCGCTGAAGATATCGTTATGGAACCAATATCCCCCAGCAATACATAAAGTCAAAGTTATTCCAGGATAGCGCTTCTAGAACCGTACAAGTTCCCTCACCAATGAGAGTCACCAGCTTTTGTGAATCGGATACACTTCTTTCCAGAAGAACTTAGACATTGTAATAAACACTAAAAAGATAAACGTGCGTCAAGCTGTTCAGACATATTTCACTACGAAACTCTCTGTCTGCAGTTGGTGGCAGTCGAAACCTAAATGAAATCAAATATTCCGTCAATCTGTGCTTGTCAAATGAAGTATCAAGTGTGAAATGATCACTCAACAGACTTTCCACGTTTCCTTGCTCATTATTTAAAGGAGTCATGTATAAAGCATTATTTTGGCTTGGAAACTGCTTATATGGTACAACTTGTATTGGTTAAAAACGGTGAAGTTTTTCAATGATGCTGAGATATTTGCAAAACTCCGGACCGCAGGTGTCTACGGTGGGGAACGAATGCGCTATTTTCCCTTGAAGTTATATTCCGCGATATACCATGCCATTAGAAAAGAGGAGGCAGTAAATAATAAGCTGAAATTGTGATTATAACTACAGCCTTAGCTTAACTGGGTTCGTTGCCGATTTGGGTCCCCAGATCAATCCCGGTGACGGGTGATTGCTGTGGCAAAGATCGATAGAACTAATTGAGAGAGAGGCGAAACGAAGGACCCGCATGGTGTGGTGGTGAACGCGTTACTCCCCGGAAAGGACAATTGCGCTTTCGTTCACCACCGCGTACACTTGCTGTCCGGAGTTTTCCAAATATCTCAGCATCACTGAAGTTATATTTCGCAATATACCTTGCTATTAAAAAAGAGTAGACAGTAAATAATACGTTGAAATGGTGAAATTTTTGTTCGAAAAAGTTTGACGTGCGTCAACTCCTTACGAAAGCGCCATGCGTTTAACTTAACTGATCACCTTATAAAGTTAATGAATGGGAATTCGTCCTATATGTTGACCGATACGGTCCTATGGATGCATCGTGTTAGCTTGTTATTCTCGTAGACAAGTGTCGTACCAGTTTGCAGATTTTGGAGGATGGAAACTTTATGGGCGGGGTCGAACCAATGCCTGTGTATATTCCTAGGAACCGCTAGTTACCGAGATACAGGCGTTTCACAACTTCCAAGGAGTGGTAGGCTTTCATTAAGGGACCTCATATGATGAGTAAGCAAAACAACGGGGTACACGTTGAAAAACGATCTCATTTCTTACAGATGATCTGCTTCTCCCGCCAACCAATCAGTAAAGTGGCAAGAATAACTTTCCACTAATAAATATTTTAGGCAACAAAAGGACTGTGGAGATAACAGGATTTATGAATAAACAAATAAATGTCTGGAAGTGATTTCTTTAAGCAAACAACATAATTCACTGCATTAGTGTATAACCACAGATTTTCCTTAGTTATGTATCTTTAGCGGGTTAGTTGCATGGTTACGCTTTGTGTGAATGAGTGGAGAAGACGAGGATTAAACGTGAAGGAAAAGCGATCCCACCCTCTCCGGACAGGTAGATTCAAAGGGTGTGCTCCCTATTTTGGAGGTGATCGATTGACAAATATTAAACGGAAGGATGATAATAGTTGGCTTCAACAAATCAGTGTTCATCTACTTTGGGTGACTCCCAAGTTCGACTTGCTATTAACCTCGGCATTGATCAAGCAATTCTTCGCATTCATGTTGAGCAACCGCGTGGTGTTATTTTTATTCTTTATTCACGAATACGCTGATGTTTCGGAGGATTTCGCCTCCCTCAGAGCCTGGCAAGGTCAAGTTGACAGCAATCTATTCGGCCAAACACCTCCATAACCAAGGAAAGAAAACGCCAATCCAGGATTTCAATCACTTTGAAAACAGCTTGCACACTCACCGCTTTCTATGAGTCTTCTTCCACTGAGTATGTCGCGTGAAGACCAAGCGCACAGAATTCACATGGAAGCATAATGTGCTCCTCCCATCAGAATAACAGGTTTATATACTGTCCAATATCGCGCGTGATAACGAGGCATTCCTCCCTGCAGTTCATTTCCGGATTCTTGGAATTAATCCAGAATGCCTCGAGAGTTTTGCGTGCTTGTGTTCTCAATTCCTGCACGAGGATCGTGACACGTACTTCAAAATCTTCTCCTTATGCCTTTGCGTCTTGTGCGTGCCTAGTGGAGTATTTAGTTTACGTTTGCCGACTAGGTGTTCTTTTATACGTACGCAGAGTGGTCTACCCTTTTCGCCAACGTATTCGTCCCCGCGCGCTTTACAAGAGATCAGATAGACTATACCCGAACTCATGCAGTCACCGTCTCTACCATTGGGGCAAATTGTGCAATTTTGCGTTGCACATAGATGGTCGTATAGGTTACGAACTAGCTGGCGTCTTAGATTACTCGGTGGTATTTCGATTATCGTTACCGAATTCTCTAGACTGGCCCTTCTTAAACAGCGTTTAATAACTGCACTTACCTTATTTGAAACGAAGGGCAGTATAAACGGAACCTTGTTGTCGCTAGAGTTATCGTTGGGGTACCTGTGGTTTCCTCTATACCTATCTCGAGCTAGTTTCGTAGCTATTAAAAATGGCTATTTGCCGCGCCAAGTTTAGGGACTCCTCTCTCTGCTGTCTTCTTGTGCACACGCTGGTAGCTGTTCGATACATGTTTCTCACAAGCGCTCTTTTCGTGTGAGAGGGATGAGAGGAGAGGTAATGAACCAAGATGTTTTTACTACTTGGCTTTCGATACAATTTCGTAATGTAGCCGTTTTCTGATAGGTTAATTTGCACGTTCAGAAATCGAAGCCAGTTTTCTTTTGGTTTCTCTCTGGTGAATTTAATATACTCTGACTGTTCGTTCAACAACTCAAAACATCTGTCAATTTCTTCTTGTGTTGAACAAATGACTAAGCACTCATCTATATATCTACAGTAGAGTAACGCACCGACATCGATTACTGGCGCTTCCACCTTAGACATGAATGCAAAGTCCTTCCTTTATCGTCCGTCGTCTGAGAAGGAATTTAAAAGTCAGTACCGAAAGTTAAACAACGAATGGGTTAAAGTGGCAAGAGCGGCTGGGTTAAAACCATCAGTTATCTCTCATCTCAAAATTCAGTTTGTACGTAAATAAAGAAATAAAATAGCACCTCGTGTATGCTGAACAGAAGTAGAAAGAATCACTTTGGATGAGTTTGTCAAACCACTGGTACTGCACGTAGAACCTGCAACACAGCTCGTCAAACTTTTGCTGGGTCTGAGCAAAACAGAAAAATAGGTTTGCTCATGACCAAAATTTTTGTGAACACAACAGGCTGAATACTTCACGAACTACTACGATGACGATCCCTACTTGCAATACACTGGATTCCAAACATTGTTTAGAGGGCCTGATAATGAAGACTAGAAAGGCTAACATAGGCGTCATAGTACTTTCAACATGATAAAACACCGCCTATTAAACGCCATTTAAGATAGGGTAGAAGAAATGTTCCTCGGATCATACGTTGTTGACCACGGATGTAGACTCCTTTGACTATTATAGATACCGATGTAATGTTTGTGGTTGAAAAGGTATGGATCCATGCCAGTTTGGATAATATTTGCCGCCCAACCGACATAAAGCTATGACGAAAACATTGTGCACATTCTATGTAGTCATAGAAAAGTCCGCGCCTCTGGCCCACCTAGCCTTCCATTCCTTCAGGGTCAAAGAACTGAGACCGGACTTTCTTGTGGGAGGATAACTGTTCTAACTCGATACATCGGTAGGCCATGGCGAGTTATTATAAAAGTCAGGTATGCATTCAATCACCTTCAACGATACTTAATGAAGTCGAATACATGGTGCATCCCTCAAGGATTAATCAACGCCGAGAGCTTTATCCTCTTACTTTTATAGGGCAACGATTGACGACCTTCTAGCTAAGATTACACTTAGGAGAGTGTTTGAACAACTCCACGTAGAGATGTGTGGAATGGAATAGAATGAACCGAGTAAGCGACGGTCTGAATCTATGATGAATGAGACCATTAGTGATAATTCACAATTCTAGAAGCTCACTCTCAACGTTGTACATGGAAGTAGGTCAACAGAACGTACTATAGGAATCACCCTAAACTGGAGCAAATTGAACGTTTTTCCGGCCAATGTCTCTTTTCCCTAAAAATGCAAGGATCAGACCAGCACTTCGTTTGCGTATTGATTCTTGTCTCGTAAAAAGGAGGGAAGGTTACAATATTGAAGAAACGAGGTATCAAAGTTGTTATAAAGTAGGATTTCCTCATATCGTTATCGAGCTCTTAGAAAACATAACTATAAACATCTAGAAAGAGTGTGATCTAGGCATCCTACATGTTCACTAAGAAATGTTAGAAAAGCTGTTTTAAATTTGCTAAAAGGGTGTTCCTAGAAATTCTCGAGATGTTAAAACAGAAAGCACTCACAGAACAGGCGAAGGACGCTCAACTATGTCTAAATTCCGAAGCTCTAAAAAGAAGCGATATAAGTTCTTGATGAGAGTAAAGCAGCATCATTTACTACATCTGGAGAGCTTGGAAAGAGCACCAGCACCGGAACACCGACAACCACAGTCCCTCTTCGCGGGCGCAGCCGAAATAGTTATTGTATCCAAAGTGGCATTGATAATGAACATCCACTTCTGATAAATCTCCGATCTCTAGTTTTGTCCACCGGCCATAATGTCATGTCAGCTAGGACAAACATGTCCTAACGGCTGCACTATTCGCACGTCACTTTTCTAGATTCACGACTCCAGGTCGATAGAAAGTAGGAAAGGTGTTATACAAAAAGAAGACATAGACTTTTATAACCTTCGCCAGTAGTCTGATATCTACATGTCTTTAACTGGAACAAGCATGTAAGCAAGAATAACTTCAATGATGCTGAAATATTTGCAAAACTCCGGACCGCAGGTGTATGCGGTGGGGAACGAACGTGCTATTGCCCTTACCGAAACGGAGGACCCGCATGGTGTGGTGGTGAACGTGTTACTCCCCGGAAAGAACAAAGTTATATTTCGCAAAATACCTTGTCGTTAAAAAGAATAGGCAGCAAATAAAAAGTATAAGCAGAATAGCTTCAAAAACTGTTCAGCATGTTGGAATATATTCGCATCACTCGCTGAGTGTATGATGCTATACAAGAACATCACAATAAACGCTTGGTCACTCTACAACGACATTGTCATTGGCATTATGAGAGAGGATCGAAAATCGATAGCATCACGTGAGAGGTTTTGTGCAAGCATTCTTCAGAAAGTCAGGAAGAATGGAAATGTGGGAAAGAACGTTGTAGTGAAGATCGACGGTCGACAGCTCTACCATGCCCACTTGCTTATACCATAATTCCTATTGAGACTATCAAGCATTAAACAAGCGGAATATTAGATGGTACCGACAGTAGTTGGTGAGACTGCTAACTCTCATTTGAATCCAAAAAAAATTATGTTTTTGAGAAAAGGATCCATTTCTCTTCTCTCAGTCACGCTCGACAGAATAAACATCTCTGAAGGTTATAGTTGTGCGCGTAGCAGATTCACACAAAATCGATCATTCTACTACGAGCTAGCGATTATTCGGTTCTGACAGCCGACTATAAAAGTTCTATTCCACTGGTCTAAGCACCATAGGTGGTCTCGTTGTTGTATCCAGCTCGTAATCCAATGGCAATCAATTTCGTCATCACCCATGTGAACTATTGTCCTGCCTTGCATGTCCATTTCTTTCTCATATTGTGCAATTGTTATTTTGCTTCCCTCAGTTCCTAATTCCTCACCATAACCTTCTGTAAAGACGGCTTCCAGAGAGGGGTTATAAAAGTTTTTCTACTAGCACAATTTGATAGGGCTACATGTGGAAGGGTGCAGGTGTCTGTTCGGAGACTTTTTTGGGACGACAGATGCTGAAAAGTACATTCAGTTGGCTGCTACTGATTCCCTTTCCAGTTACCTTCGAGGCAATTGCATGAAATGGTTGCTAAGAGATGATTTATAGAATATGCAAGAATAGATGTGTGACGATTACAAATATACAGGTGTTGTAGAAGACATAAGGTTATAATTGTTTTACATAGAGAACATTCCAATATTCGTCAAAAATGTTCTCTATATTTCCCCGCCCTCTCGGAACAGCGCAGGGAATAGGTGTTCGGGTGAGGGTCAAACCGTTTGAGTAGCCATTGGATAGGCCTGGTATTTTGTGGAGCAGTGTTTGTATCGCGACGCTGGCTTGTGCTGTAGGGTGGAAGAGCCTCGTTTGAGTTGCAGTGATGGTAGTTGGCTCGGTGTTGTTGGTTCCGGTTTGTGTAGCTGCGTGGAGAAATGCTTTGATTGGTGTTTGTGTGGTGGTGTCTTTCTGTGGTGCTCGTGGAGTTTGAGTAGCCTTGTCTATTTTGGTTGACATCTGGAATTGTTTTTTAATATTATGTTGCAGCATTGTGTTGATATATGGAGAGAGTACGGTAGTGAATAGTAGAGTAGAATAGTAGGGCAGGTTGAATAGAAGTTTGGGATTGTTAAATGGCGCAAATACGGTAGTGAATAGCAGGGCGGAATAGTGGAGCAGATTGGGTAGAAATTTGGAACCTGCCACGTGTTGAGTGATTTACAGTAGTTCAGTGTGTGTGGGAGTTGACTTTTTCCATGGAATTAGGCGGATGAGACAAATTAGTCTGCCGATATTTCGTAAAAGTAACGTGATTACTTTCAACATACATAATCCGACTTGGAATATGCAAGTAGGTAGACATGCGTGAGCACGAATATTATAATTAGAAGAATAGAGACAGCAATAAGCGTTTTGTAGTAATTCATGAATATATCGGTTATGTGTCAGAAATCTGGCCATTGGAGTTCAAAATCCATGTTTGCCTGTCCTTTCAGCCACGTGTCCAGTATACCATTAGCGACGCTCGTGAATTTTAGTAGGCCTCTTATTGCGAAAGTAGTAGATGTGGCTCCGCATGTGACCGTACATTTTTCGTCGATTCTGGCGTGGTTGAGCTAAATTAGAGTATTGAGTGTTGTTCAACGTTGTTGCACGGTATTGAGAAGGTCGCTGAAGGGCATACTATTTCTGCTTGGATAGACCTTGATGATTTACATCGCACTTGTGCTTTTGATCCTTTGCGGTAGCGACAACATCCTACTAGTACGGTATCGTCCACAGTACATATATCTTTATCTACTACTATATTGGTCTTGAGTTTATTCTGAATGTTGAGGATCATTTCTGCCGCTGTCATACTGAGGACTGTTGCGGTGATTTCTCTTTCTTGGTTCTGTTGGAACGATATCGGGGGGGAGGATTATCGGTAGCCTGTTTTGCACGTTGTTGAACCATGATGCGATGTTTACATCTTCAAATCTGCAATTAGCCTGCGTTTCCGCTGGATAGCAGATTCTGGGTAATTAGATAACCGCTTCCGCTGGATAACCAAATTCACACCTGAGTTTAGCACGAGATGGGAGAAGGGTGTTCAAAAAAGCTGCCGAACTCTGGCAGAGTTTAACGTGCATTAACTTTGCCGAAAGCAATACAGGTATGAGAAAGGGACTTATTCGAAAAAAAAACCTTAAAAATTTGAATGGAAACTTCAAATCAAAATTTCCAGCTACGGATAGAATTGTCGTTTTCGAGGAGGATGGGTGTTGGTCGAACGTTGGAAGAATTGGAGGCACCCAGGGTCTGTCACTAGGAAGAGGATGCGAGACGGTATGGTCACAGGAGTTAATTCTGGGCAACTTCCTTCTTTGTAGCTGAACATGAAAAATTTCGCTACATAACGTTTCCATTTTGTGCAGGTTGGGACGGCTGCTCACGAACTCGGTCATGCTTTGGGTTTTTTCCACATGCAATCGAGACATGATCGCGATAATTACATTACTCTTTATACGCAGAACTTCCTGGTGAACTTGAGGTACTCTCACCTTAGAAGTGTGCACAAGTGGAAAGACGTTGTTTTAGGACGGCTGGTTATCTCAATTCACAAAACAATCTGAACAGACCAACTACAACTATGATCTGAGCTACGACTATGGAGGTGTGATGCATTACGGAGCGACAGGGTTCGTATACTACTCGAAGATACCGTACAAAATAACGAGTGATAGTCATCTGAATTGCAGTGTCTCACGGAATTTACGTTATCGAATCGGTAATTTTGTCACTAATCCCATTCTTTGAACCATGTGTGCAACCAACTATTGCTATACGAAATGTTGTAGCCGGTGCGGAGAACACGGATGAGGAAGTGGACACGATAAATTCCCGATCAACAGATAGGCCTAGCCCGAACTGTAGAGACAGCAATCTGTATGCATTAATGTATTCCTTCTATGTTCCTGCAAGTTCATAATAATGGTTTAGGTGCACCACATTGAAGACATGGAACTTCTGTACTAATCCGAGATACACCGACAGTATGAGAAGACAACTCTGCCCAAAATTGTGCGGATTCTGTTGATACACGTCAATTTTTTCGGAATAAGAGTAAGCATCATTGCCATCGTTTAATTGCACATCCACCTTTGATATACGCTTACTATAAGTATACGCATATATATATATATATATATGTATATATATATATATATGTATATACGTAAATATGCTTATACACCCCACATCTATTGATGCGTATCCAAATGTTTACTGTAGACGTGCATGCACAAATGACGATAAGTCTTGATATGGCAGTTCACTTGCTCACCAACGACCCTATTCCTGGATTGCAAAAGCTCTTGGAAGTGATGCTTTTACCTTACACGGTCATTCGCCGATTCGATATAGCTAAATTTCTTCTCAGTAGAAACTATATTGTGAACGAATCAGCTACTATTTGTGCCCTTCTTATAATAAGGCCGTAAACACTCGAGAATTCACACGCAGTTCAAAGTAACATGCCTGAAAGCATATCTCTTAATCTTGAGAATACTGGAGGTAGTGGAGCTCCTCAACATTCCCATGCTGATTGCGAATCAATGGGATTTTCCAATCCAAAGTTCTGGTTGTAAATTTAACTGGTAGTAACTCTACTGGTGCGTAAACTACTTTACTACTTGTCTCGAAACACATTCGAGCTCACACGGTAGGTATGGAGATGCCCCGAAAGTCAAACAGGCCGGAACATTATGCACTGTGGAGAAAACCGGTGACGAAGATATACTAGCAACTGGGTATAAGTACTGTAAAGCGTATAAGAACCAGAACGACCATGACCGAGTTGATATTGACAATTACTGGCGAATACCTTAGAGGACGATGCTCAGCAAGCCCATTGAGCAAACCGAACCCACTGCTATACTTTAGTATTGCACCCCGCCAGCCATGAAACCAAAGTTTACGTTCGAACCAACAAAGCCTTGGCAAGGAATCGTGTTACAGGATGCATAGAAGAGAAACCTTCCAACAGTTTGCGCCTCATCGTGGCTGGGAGGTGTTTCTGGCTGCGATGGGGGGGAGGGGGCGCCCATACCAGGATCCACCACCGTTCTGGTGTTAAAGTCGCTTGGCGGCAAATGTTCCTCAGATCCATAAAGGCTGCAGCTGCCTGTGGTGGTGAAGACATGGGGTAGACTTTGGCCAGGCTGCCCTCGGGATTCCAGGGAACCACAATGGCTTAACCAGCAAATTTCCAAAAAATAAAGATTCTGCTGCGGCCTATACAACCAGTAAGGACAGCCCATTCAAGTATTAACTAACAAGTAAGTATACTTTTATTTTCAGAAGTTGGAAAAAAGCATTTGCAACGTTTTGACAAATTTCATTGAAGATAACATTGAAAACTCAAAGTGGTAACCCTCTAACGTCTAAATATAACAGTCGGCATAGAAAGATAGTTAGGAAGATTATGTACAACGTATAATTCAATGTTCTCAATGTTCTCAATGAGAATGATTGTGGTCCTCTAAACTAGATTACACGATTACGGAGACAGTCCCTTTCGAACTGCAGTATAATGCAGTGCAGTTCGAAGGCTTGTCGCTGAAGAGCCGTTTAGTGTCAGGAATTAACTTCGCCCAGTTCTCATTTAGAGATCGGTTCGGTTTTCCACAAATCACGTGATCTTTCAAAACGCAAGGTTTTCAGTCAATGGAAACAAAGATACTGTTTTGCTGCACGAACAGAGAAAATAACATAACAAAGTATTGCCCGATCTACCTGCCCTTTGTCGTCTTAAAACGCACATCACAACAGAATTGATAGAACAGTGGACGAAGGAAAACCGTAAGAACGCACCAAATGTNCAACACCGCTGATTTTCAGTTGCATTTCCCAAGACCGACTCTTTGTTAACCTCGGCATCATTGATTGATAATTCAATTTTTTTTCAGACACGAGTTTGTTATTATGGAATTTATTAGGATACAATAGCCGACGTTTCGGCGGTTTCGCCTTCTTCAGGGCATTTACTTGTTGCATGTAGTCCTCGCCCATGTATTACTCTGTGCTGCTGCCACGCACAAACTAACTTAAATACTTACAATAAATAAACGGCTCTGAAGAAGGCGAAACCACCTAAACGTCAGCTATTGCATCCTAATAAATTCCATAATAGCGTTTTAGCACTACTGAGCAAACAGGTTGGATAAGTCGGCCAAATCCGTCAATAATGACAATGTGGTCTGGCCGAAATGACGAACCTGCCAACCACGCCACCGCCAGGTGTCACGAAAGAAAAGCTGAAATCATGCGGTTACCACATCGATCTAGAAGATAAATGTTACCATGCAAACAGATGTTCAGTTATCCGAGTTTATAGTAACTGAAATTATTGGCCGTCTGGAACATATAAGAACCTCTTTATTCTCTTTGAATGGTCATTCCTTCAAACGTGGATTTGGAGGTGAAAGCTTCCATATTTATTATTCACAAAACGATCGAAAAAAATCTCAAGCGTAAAGGCGTAAGTATCAAATGAACTCTCTGTGAAGAAAATAGTACATTGCGGTCCATTCGTAATTGGTATTGAGAGCCAGCCACTGATTGACGGATACAGATTGCCTCAGCGATTCAGCAATTTCCGCTCGGGGTCAGATGAAGATCACTGTATGTGGCGATGAACAATAATTAACAGAATAGTGATAGGGCTTAAGGAGAAACATTAATTCTGTTCTTACAAGAACAAAGCCTTAGGCACCCTTCATGGCATTCGAATTTTCTCTTACGATTCGTAAACTTAAGAACGATATGCTATTTTCTTGATTAGCACGCGTGTGGTCGGAGGCGTCCTGCGACAAACACGTGGAATACATTCCAGCACCCATGGTCCACCAATCCTTCCATCCCTCCGGGGTCAGCAAATTGGTACCAGACTTGTCTGGAGGATAGCAGCACTGGCTCGATAAATCGGTAGGCCACCGCGAGTCATTGTAGAGGACAGATATGCACTTATTCACAAACGAGCTTAATGAAGTTGTATGCATGGTGCATTCCTAAGGGATTGATCAACGCAAAGAGCTTTAGGGCTTTTACTTATTCATAACAAGTGATATTTTGGTAGATTTTGCTTTTTTTTGGAGAATGGAAACGGCAGGTTTTGCTCAACTATGTCACCGAAGCAGCTCGTTAACCTCAACGGAAAAACCGAACTATGTATTTTCCAACCTCATTAGATATAAAACGGTATCCTCGCGCACTCTCCGCTCTCTGTTAGACTTCCAGTGGGTATTTCACTCTGAATACCAATCGTACAGGACTCATATAAATGGATAATGAGCCACGCTCACGTTGAAATGCCAGTCTGAGATATTATGTCAGCTTTCGCGTAATAGTGAGGCATTTCCACACTGCGGTTCATTTTTGGATTCTTGGAATTTATCCAAAACCCTTCGACCGTTTTGCGTGCTGAACTTTTGCACACCTGTGTGACGATGGTGACTTCTATTTCAACGTCTCCCCGTAATGTGCCTATGTTTTATCCGTCTTTCGAGTATTTTATTAAGCTCTACGATTACCGTCTAGGTATTCTTTTATACGAACATCTAATGGTCTACCCATTTCGCTAATATATTCGTCCTTCGTGATTTACAAGCGCTCAGGTACACTATTGATACTCATCATTATACCGATCCATCGCTATCCAAGTTTAGACCCATCATCAGCTTTACTTACCCAGCTGTTGAAAGATATTCAGGTCCATCCTACGAACACTCAGATATTCCTGAATCATCTACGTAATGTGCATCCTAATAGCGAGAACGGAATAGAGTCCTTCGATATTACCGCCATTTATAAAAACGTATCAAATGACCCTACAGTGCAAGCTAACAGCGAATTTCTTATGTCGTAGGAAGACCATGGCTTCTCGATTTGGTAGGAAGCACCTAAACTGCTGTCTTCAAATTGTCTGGAAAATATTACGCACACGTGAGAGGGTCGGCAATGGGATAGCGATTGCCATTAAGCCAGCTACTGTCACCTCTAAAGTTGAAGCCACCGTATTCGATCTCCGTCCGTCATTATACCGTCGTTATATAGGCGAATGCTCTACCAATTTCTTCAGCACAAAAAAGATGGATAAATGTTTTGAGTTACTGAACGAACAGTCAGAGTACATTAATTTCAACCGAAAAAAACCGAAAGAAAAGTGGCTTCCATTTTTGAACGCACAAGTTAGTCTATCCGAAAACGTCTACATCACCAAATAGTTCAGAATATCAAATAAAAAACATGCTGCTTTAGCTCTACTTTTACCTCTCACACACAGAAAGGGTCCTTGTGAGAAACGCGTGTTGAACAGCCATTACTGTTTTCACAGGAAGAGAGCAGAAGGAAAGATCTCTGAACTGGGGCTCCAAATAGCCATTTCAAGTGAATATGGAACTGGAGCTCCTCGCGACAGGCAAAATCCAATCTACGAAACGGTAATTCTAGCAGGAATAAGATCCCGTTTATCCTGAGCTTTATTTCCAGTCGAATATGTGCTGCTATAAAATGCAGTTTAAACAGAGCCAGAACGGAGAAATCGGTAGCTGTGATTGAAATAACACCGAATACTCTAATGTGCCAGCTAGTTCGTAACATCTTAAAAGATCGCCTATGCACAACGAAAATTGCATAGCATGTGGTAGACTACCCTAACGGTGGTAGAGACTACGATTGCACGAGCTGTGGTACTGTTTTCCCAAATGCTTATAAAGCGTGCGAGGGAGAAGCATCCATGCACAGAAACACCTAGACGGGAAATTTAACAGTCACGCCAAAGCGGCAGGTGTTATAACGGTTTTGCGGGAGTGAGCAGTAAGACTTCTATAGGTTTCATTTTTTTTCCTAGTTTATTTCAACTGTTCTTACAAGAACAAAGCCTTAAGTATAGTACGTGACATGCGAATTTTCTCTTACGATTCTTGAAGTTAAGAACGATACGCTGTTTTTTTTTATTAGCACGCATGTGGTNAATCGGTAGCTGTGATTGAAATAACACCGAATACTCTAATGTGCCAGCTAGTTCGTAACATCTTAAAAGATCGCCTATGCACAACGAAAATTGCATAGCATGTGGTAGACTACCCTAACGGTGGTAGAGACTACGATTGCACGAGCTGTGGTACTGTTTTCCCAAATGCTTATAAAGCGTGCGAGGGAGAAGCATCCATGCACAGAAACACCTAGACGGGAAATTTAACAGTCACGCCAAAGCGGCAGGTGTTATAACGGTTTTGCGGGAGTGAGCAGTAAGACTTCTACAGGTTTCATTTTTTTTTTCCTAGTTTATTTCAACTGTTCTTACAAGAACAAAGCCTTAAGTATAGTACGTGACATGCGAATTTTCTCTTACGATTCTTGAAGTTAAGAACGATACGCTGTTTTTTTTTATTAGCACGCATGTGGTCGAATGCGCCCTGTGACACACACGTGGAATAGATCCCAGCGCCCTGTGACACACACGTGGAATAGATCCCAGCGCCCATGACCCACCAAGCCTTCCATCCTTCCGAGGTCAGCAAATTGGTGCCAGACTTATACCTGGGAGGATAGCAGCACTGCCTCGATACACCGGTAGGCCACCGCGAGCCATTGTAAAGGCCAAATATGCATTTAATCGTCTCTAACGATACTTAATGAGGACGAATCCATGGCGCGCCGAGAGCTTTATCCTTTGTCCTTTAGTGTATGAGGGACCATAGCAACATATAGTGACACACCATAAGTATAGTTCATAACCATAGAACTATCGATCAAAGTCTTTTCTACAATTGGCTCATGTTCACAACTTATAAAGCCCTCTAGTTACCGAAAAATCATTTTTCATTTCTGAAAAAAAGCCAGCAAGTCCGTAAAGGTTGATAATTAGGCGTCATTCGGTCCGCGACAAACCGGATATTAGACGTCGTCGCGAGATTGCTAAAGTTAAGCAAAATACTCAGTTATGGACGGATAAGATACAGAGGAATAACTGAGATGGTTTCGATGTCGAATTCGCCATCCTCGTATGGGAATCTAAAAATTCAGCTCGCAAAACCCTCGATTTCTGGAAGTAGTAACCACTTTTGTCCTCATCTACGAAAAATAGTTATAATTAGAAGAAGTGAATGCTTATTCGTTTTGATTCCCGACGTATTTCTGTCCGGTTTCTCACTGTCGTAACTTCGTAGTCTTTCACTCAGATATGCGGTACGAAACATTTCTAGGTATTTTATCAACAATGGTTTCGATAGCGCTCAAAAATCCTTCATTGTGCCTTACGTAACGCGTAATGCTGACGTTTCTATCATGTAGGCTAAGGTCGAATGAATCAGAGACGAAAAGGCGCGGAAATCGCAAATTTTTTTGTCCTCTTCACTATATCCTCGGTTTTGTTGAAACCTTTGCAAGCGCCTACTTTTCCTCAAAACTTTGAATTTAGATCGTTGATAATGTCGAACCTGATGCACTTAGCTGACGCATCTAGAAATGTTCAACCATTACGCGTGAATAGGGAATTCAGGAAGACAACGTGCTAATAAGAGAACCGTTTAGATGATACAGCTATCCTTGAGATAATATGAGGCACGGTAGACAAGCTGGAAATCGGGGACGTATCAGACGTGAGCACTTTTTCAGGATTTCTAGGTACAAAAAGTATTCCAGGAGGTAAGCATGTGGAACTGTAGTTAGCGGTGTCCCGTTGGCGCTATTGATGTGTTTGTTCCACTCTCCGGATTCAACAAATATCGTTGCTTCACTCCTATTTAAAACGTTTCATATCGCTACTTGATAGAGCACCAAAATTTGGACATAAGTTAACCAGTGCTTCAGCCTTGTGCGATTTCTTAGCATATCATTAGGCGAACTACTAGAGAGAGTCTCATAGTAACTTTCAATTTCTTCGTTTTCTAACACTCTTTACGTCGTTGTGTAAGCCGACCACGCTCTTTCCTGATTTTGATAATTAAGTCTTTCTAAGAGTCGATAATCATGTGAACAAATCCTAATTCGCTTTGATAGTGGAGGTTTACTCTTTTAATTCTGCAACTTTCTTTTTTACGAGAGAAGGTGCGTGCACAAACGAGGTGTTGGTCCAGCTTTTCCACTTTGAAAAAACACCTATAAAGAAAAGCGTCCAGGCTACTTTAATTGGATACGTTTTTCTTAATGATACACTGCGAGTTGATAAACCGACGTTGAGAATGGATCTCTGATATTGCGAGTTAACGTGTACGATCTCAGTCATCATAAAATCAGATAGTCACTCCACTTTTCATTCCATTTCAATCTGTGCATCGCCATGCCAAATTCCTCAGACATTCTCATAAGTATAATCATTGCTCGGAAGTCATCAGTCGTGTTCCTCTTTCGTATGATAAACACTTTAATAGATGGTGCTTTCTCGTCTTTGCCGGTCGGATGACACCGTTGCTTATCTTTCTAATCTTAATCATGATCAAGTCCTCTACACAATATCCCAATTCCATAATGTGTTGTGAGGTACAGAAAGTCATCATATTAGATCTACAGAGCCTAGTATTGAAATTTTGAACCCCCTGAACCTTGAAATTTTAGCGCTGCCTTCGTATTAAGCCGTTTCAACGAAGCCATTCACTAAAGACCACCGGTTTTCCTTGTTGTCGGCAAACCAGCGCGGGATGTTTACAATTTGGTTTGTGGTCTGGGTGTTTTCATGGTTAGCTTGCAAGCTCTCCCAAAGCAAAGGTAAACTAGTTTATTACCTGAAACCACTGTTAAGTACCTCCCATGTAATAGATGTCAATCGAGCACCTCAGAAATAGGAAGTTCATCCCTTGAATCCATCTACCTGGAAAAGCATAAGTTAGCCCTCACTGCTGGTTTGACCTCCCAATCTGGCCTTACGTGGCATACAACACAGCCTTACGAACAACAGGCTGACAATAGCTCATTGAAGGAGATCAGTAGTTAAAATACAGCTATAGTAATTTATGTCGTGTGTTTAAAAGAACCACTTCTATAAAAATCATTTCCGAGAGTTCTCATACCACTTCTTTGTTGTTAGGAATTCAAGTGGTCTATGTCACGTGCTTGTTTAAGAATACTGTAACTCCTACAATACTTGTTTGCTAAAACATTCACTCGTGAAAAAGTTACTTTCAGTACTTTATTCACTTGGGGTGAACTGTGAGAGATTTGGGCATCCTCTTAGGCATTTTCCCGAGTTTTCCTATGAGGAAATTATTTGTTGGGAATCACTACTAACCATATTATTTAACTTCCATTCGACTACAAATTTTGGTCTTCGACGTACATGGTACCATTCGCATATATGCAAGCAAACCCATGCATATATGTGTGAATTCGTCCTTAGGAATTACCCAGTGGTGGCGATTCATTGATAATCCGGTACACTCATAATGTGCAACATACAAGCAGTTACCAAAGTTCATTAAAGCAATGTTAGAGCTGGTGAAAGAACTTCCCGGCAAATGAGCTAGCAAACTGTGTCCAACTAAGTGGTCTTTGCGGCAGACATCGAGTTTCATTAATAATCTAGCCACTCGACTTTGCAACAATAACCGCAGCATTCACTGTAGTCACTCGCGACGTTCACATTTGAGGGATTCAAGGAGCGCCACACTTTTCTTTGTACGGCTCTTCGTTTTTGTTCTTGGTTAGAAGATAGCACACGGGTCGCTCAATCAGCTTTATCGTAGCATACGTCTATACGTTAACGGAAATGTAGAACCCGTCCACAATTTAAGAGACTTACTGAGGATAAACTCCCACTGTATACCGCCGAACAACGCCCATACAAGAGAAAAACATACAAAAATTTTATGAAATAACTACCTATTACAGACAAGTAAAATAAGTTTGGTCGTCTTGCCAACTAAAAATAGAGAACTTGCAGATTTAAGTACTATAAACCGTATCCTTTAGCTATATAATCACCTCAGATCCAGTAAATTTGTATTCATATGTTCTCAAGACGTAGTCCTCTTTGGTCTTTTACTACCACTCCATGTCATTGTTAGAAACCGACAAAGTGGTCCGTTCAAACAACAATTTTATATCATCGAACTCAACATAAACAAATCAACAGTTGACATAAAGTTTCAATTAAAGAAATAAACAACAACTAGTCAGGTAAGCACACAAGGTCATTGACTCTATACCTTTCATTCAACGTGATAGCCACGGAATTGCACCAGATAAGAACGGGGAACGCATATCCTGCATTCTCCAAATGAAAAAAAATCAATATCACAACAAGCCATTCGGAAGAAAAAAAATGTGAGCAAATGTGTAGGATTGAAAACTCACTCTAGTTTAACAACGAAGTAATTGAGCGATCGACATAAACACTCCGAAAGATCCACCTGATTGTGCCACGATCTTTCCGGTCTAAAATGCAGGCTGACTAAAAACTTATGCTACATAGAACAGAATAGAAATGTTTTGAGAGCACAAAGAATGTTTCACCTCCATAGTAGCTAAGGAATATTCTGCGGTTAACGAGTAGCAGACATACAGAGATACAGATAGATATGCTCACACATAAAATCCAGTAAATTCAACAACCATCGACTGCTCAAGTTTACATACATTTTACATTTTACAAGGTCCGTCATCACATCTACTGTGCGGTACTTCCAGTACTTCTCTCATTGGATTTCGTTTCCTCGTATCCAACATCCACGACGGTCTATGGATACTTCGCCTGTTCGGCTGCTGCATGAGGATTTCATCTTCTTTTTATGAATGTCGTAGAATAACTCGTCAACTCCGTTCTACTTGCAATCTAGGAAATAGGCGGGTTAAGGCGTTCGCACGTGAACTGGAAGACAGCGTTAGGGCGGCAATCGATCTTGCGCGTTTTGCTTACTGATCGATGGCATCACTAACCACCGCTAAAGTGCATATACTGAACTGCCCAAGTTACTTTCAACTTTTTCGCCTTCCATAATCCCATCATTCCCAGAAACAGGACCAAACATTGAAGAAAAAATGCATCAAACATCAGCGGGAAAAAACCAACGTACAAAACAAACCTGAGTTATCAATTCCTTCCCTCGTAGACCCATTCGTAACCCCGAAAATCCACCAATGAGTACTCCTGTAGCACCTCCAATCATGCATCCCATCATGAAACCCAGACGAACCTGGATAATAGCTTACACCCTAGTAAATAAAGATTATAACCCTGGCAGAAATGTAAGATAATAGATATTAAAGGCAAAATATATTAAGGATGTAGACAACGTTCGTAATTGCCATAAAACAAGAAAAGGTGTAATCCCGCCAAATCGAAATTCTGAAGGATTGCCAAATACCTATGGGCGAGATCAACAAGAATGTGGGTTAGAATGATACCTTTCCTAATCTCTACCACGACAAGAGACGGTCTTTGAAGAAAAAATGTAGCATATGTGTGGTCCTTGAACCTAAAGAATGCTGATAACCAGAAATTACTGGAACCAAACATTGAACACGTGCAGTAATAAACTACCTAGGCTACATGTAAGGTCATCATCGACTCAAGGGATACCAGGAAAAATCTCAAATCGTCCTCTTCGAGAGCTAGAATTGAACATTTGCTCGAGAGAAATGTAGAGCATCACTCCTTCTATACAATCTTTTTGCTTTTACACATTTTGGTTGACCATTCACCAATAACTTATCCGCTCTTTCATCATGCTCCATTGTTGAGGACGACTCTGAACCACCTATTAAATAAAAAATAAGGGATAAAGTTCTCGGCGTTGATCAATCTCTGACGGATGCGTCATACATTCGACTTCATTAAGCACCGCTTAGAGGTGATTGAATACATATTTGGCCTTTACAATTACTCGCGGTGGCCTATCGATGTATCGAACCAACGCTGCTATCCTCCCAGACAGGTATGGTGCCAATTTGCTGACCATGGAGAGATGGAAGGCTTGGTGGGACATTGACGCGGGAATCGATTCCACGTATGTGTTGCAGGGCGCCTCCGAACACTGCGCCACACGCGCAAACCACCTATTATATATCTCCTATTCACTTGATTGTGGTCTTCTGGATGAATAGTACAAACGAGGATATTTACGTTAACAAGGCACAGCAGAGGAAGAAGGACCGACCCCTCAACATACATCTACATACAAAGTAGCGTTTTAAAGTTCTGTTTGCCATATAGCGATGTCTCATTAGAGTAACCGGTTTCAGATTCCTCGAATGGGAGAAAAGCGCGGAACATAACGTTAAATGAATTAAAAGGATAAAGGACAACGCCGTTGGCGTTGATCCCTGATGGATGCGCCATGCATTAGACTTCATTAAGCATAGTTAGAGGTGGTTGTATGCATATCTAGTCAATAAAAAAATAAAACTCTCGGAGTTGATCAATCCCTGAGGGATGCACTATGCATTCAACTTCACTGAGTATCGTTTGGATGTGATTAAATGCATAGCTGGCCTTTACAATGACCCGCAGTGGCCTACCTATGTATCGACCCAATGCTGCTATCCTTCTAGAAAAGTCTGGTATCAATTTCCCGACCCCAAAGTGTGAAAGGCTTGCTGGGCCAAGCGCGCAGGGATCGTTCCCATGTCTATTGCAGGGCTGCTCCGACCACTACGCTATACGCGCCTGTTAAATGAATTACATAACCAAATACATAAGTGAATAAATAAGAAGCACAACATATGTGATATAAAAAGGATGTTTATCAAGTCGAACCTTTTGAAAGCATGTTGGTTGCTGTCCGCCAGGAACACCACCTACTGCTGCTACAGGCATAGAAATCTGAAAATTGATACTTACATATGGCGCCTCATTTGGTTTCATAATTACTTTAAACATTGGTTGAACACCACAAACACCAATAAGTTGATCAACCGCAGTCTGTTTTCTTGAGATTTGAGATTTTAAGCAAACGATCCGAAAACGCGACAGAATAGATGGAAACCTCGCTAAAAAAAACTGAAGAGAAAAGACAAGAAGGATTCCTAACCAGTTTATTTTACTAGTCGAAGTCAAACAACGAGTACTGCGATAACAAATGAATGACGAAACATCACCACAACCTCTGCGTAGTTATTGTCGTGGAATGGAAGTGTTTAGCCGCAATTACAAACAAAGTGTGGTATCGCCCGGCATATTCAGCATCTAAATTCTAGCCGAAAGTCTAATGGGCCCTAGAATCGTTTTAGGTTGTGTACTTAGAACTACAGATTATAAAATAGGTGTAGTGTTGGAATCCTGAGTTATAAAGAAAACTAGTAACTCCAGTTGGGCTTCAAACCTGCGATTACTCTTTCCTGGTCCTCACTCACTATCCAACGCACCATCCGAGGCCCTTGGTTTGCTTTTCTCTCAGCCATATTCTTACTCCATCGGTGCCATCAGCAATTACCCGTCATCGGAAGTGATCTGTTTAGCACGAATCTGCACTGGATCAAGCTAAGCTGAAGCTGTATCGAAATCACAATGTTTCAACGTTTATTCACTGCCTATTCTTAGCTGCCTATGAACTTAACTGGGTTCAGTGCCAATTTGTGCTTTCCAGATAACACCTGTTGACGGATGGTTGCCGATAGCACCGTTAGAGTAAGAAGCTGGCTTAGAGAAAGGCAGCTCAAGTGTCCCTGTTGGTGTTATGGATACCACGTGAACACGGAAAGGGTTGTTGCGGATTCAAACTCCACGTGAGATTTCGGATTTTGGTCGTATCTCGACATCTCTGTGGTTGTATTTTACATAATACTCTGACATGAAGGAAAAATAGAATCGAACTCAATAGTATCCTTTCCGAGGGCTAACACGTTCACTACCATGCAGGTCCTTCGTTTCACCAGCCTCTCAGCCCTTATGGGTGCTATCAACAACGACTGAGAGACTGATGAAACGTTAGCCCTCGGTAAGAGTACTATCAAGTTCGTTCGCCAACGCAGACACCTTCGGTCCGGAGTTTTGCAAATGCTCAGCATCATTGTGGTTGTATTTCACATCATACCCTGCCACTAGAAAAGAATAGGCAGTAAATAAAAAGTGACTGGATTCTGAGTTCACTTTTATTTTTAAATAGCTCTCAACAATGAATCTAAAGTTGAAAATACCGTTACAAACACTTATCGTTATGTTCGAGGCTCCATTTGTCATCGTTATGTAATGCCTAAGAACATCAGTATCGAGTATGGTTCATTCAATAATCCGCTGAATCAGAGCCGGTCTCGTATTGTTACTGATTGGATCTTTCAGACTTAATGTGAGCTCTATGGTTTTCCTTCAGATCTACCCAGTTTAAACACTGCCTCATCAAAACATTTCAGAACGAACCATGTTAGCTGAGGGCAGCGAAAACGGTAAGTGCGAGTTCAACGTCTGTAAAACTTTCTGTAAAATTTGGCACATTTTCGTATTCGTGTAGATTCTAAGTGTGAAAATATTTCTCCCTAAGATGGTAAGATGGCCCACTGCCGTGTATTATACTAATTCCAGCATTTCTATTTTATCCTTTGTTTTGTGATCATCATTTGTGTAAGGGAGAGGTCGGGTACGAGTGTTAATTCGGTAGGTACTTCAGAATCTGCCATTTTCTCTTTGCTGACGTGTTAGATTATGGATGTCAAGCGGAACAACCCCGCAATCATGTGCTAAAGCTTTTCTAGCTTTTCCGCACATGCAGTCACCAGTCTGTGTTGATTGGAGAATGGCTTACTTCACATAGATGGAATGTTCGCGGGCGTCGGACTGCGATGTGCGCCAAGGGTTCTTGTCTCAGCAGAGCAACACAACCTAAGAAATAATTCACTTCCGTCTGAAAAATCTATTCAGGAGGAAACCTGTGCCATTGCAAAATTCTGCAAAGTATCGGTGTCTGCTTTGTTGCCAGGAACTTACTTGGATACATCGATGAACTGTCTTCAGTGGTTGTACGGGCCCCAGGATAATTTTCTATTTTTTGGGGATTTTGCTGGTTTAGCTCTTGTTGTTGCCTGGAGTACCAAGGTCAGCCTAGCCAAAGTCTGCTCCAGGTCGTCACCACCACGGGCAGTCGCGGCCCTTGTGGATCAGTGCGACATTTGCAACCACGCGACTACTCTGATACCAGGGCGGTGGTGGATCCTGCTATTCGATTACTCTTAGTTTTGCTTCCTGATGAAAACACCGGGTTTCCCACTCTGGAAAACCCTGCTAGGGAATGAATGTGTAAACCGTTGAGAAATGTCACCAGGAACAGTAGAAATAAAGTGTTTCTCGGAAGAAGTGCGACGTTCTTCGTGTTGTGAGACTTGCAAAGCTTACTGAACAAACGCGTAACAAGGGCGAATAGAAATTTCAGTGGCGATCGAATTATTCAGTGGTTAAAGGGTTAACAAGTGATACGGGGTCGTGGACCGGACGCTTTGACAGTTCTCCTCTTAATACTGCTAGCTTAACTGCAGGCAATAAAACAGACATTACAGTTTCCTTTTTTCGTTTAGCGGAAAAAGTCACCGTACATGTAATCGAGAAAAAACAGTTGGACATCGCCAGAGCGAAGATAAAAAAGCAGAAAGATGAGAGGTGTTGATCAAATATATCAGTTTTCCATATTTTGATTACTTCATTTGGTATGCCCTGATATCGCTCCACTTACAGAGCGGTCGCTAAAGAAGAAGAGAAGAATTGGGTGGAGTTTCGGAAGCTTCAGGTATCCTCATAAAGCAATTATTTTATACTTTTTATGTTCAGAAAGATCCACTTAACAAGATTCTAAAGGCGGCGCTTCAACATCCCTCCCATTTTCATCACGTGTAATTCTGTTCTTCTTTGAGTGCTTGGAGTCCACCAGAACCGTCCATTGGACCCCGCTTACTCGGGGGGAGGGTGGCAAGAATATTACATTTATTTAATCAGATTATTTATTATAAATTCACTTCGCGCTCTTGAAATTCGAAACCGACACATAAAACACGCTGTACGAGTGCGAAGATGTGGTATGAGCACTCCGTATTTTTTGTCCATGACGAACTTTGTCATGCTGTAAATTCCATCACAAGTAGCATTTAGAAACTTCAGATGAGTTTTCAGGGATAAACAGGTAGTATTTTCTAAACCCACGGATCACCCTCATATGAGGGATCCCGTTAGTCGCGAGGGTACGTGGCGCATCCCCAGGTGGTGTATAGGGGGTTAATTGCAAAAGCAACCTTTGCTTCCCTGAGACGCAGGTGGTTCCAGGCGATGGATTCCCTTTTTTAGCTGAGCCGATTTGGCACATACTTTCTGTGTTCACGAGACGTATTCATGCACGCGCGTGTGGATGCGTTCCAATTTATGCAGATTGTATTCTACGAGTCAGTTCGGCTAAAGCCTACAATCAAGTAACAAGGAAGTACATGGGAGGCGGTTAGGAGTCGCCTCCAACAAATAAGGTCCATGTCCACTCTAGGAGAGCCTGGCAAGCTACCCGTGAGTACACCCGGTTTTCACGTTTAGAGCCCAGCAAGCTATAAGTGGGTACCAAAAACTAAAAGCAGTAAAAGAAACGGCCCTCATTCTCCTGACCCCGAAAGAGCCCTCAGTTTGGCAGCGTTGGGTAGGACGAGTACGGAGAGGCTGCTATAACCTCAGAGTCAATGAAGCTACCTGGATTGCAAAGAACTAAGGTGTCGATCTGTACCTACAATGCACGCACACTTGCATCCGAGTCCTCGATGTGCTAAAGGAAGAAAGAAGGATAAGGTACGACGTCATTGGCCTGGCCGACGAACCCAATCATTCAACGCCGTGTGTGACACCGGAGAAGAATACTGCTCCTCGGAACATGCGACAGTAGAGGAATCGGCGGCGTCGGTGTTCTCGTCAACACGAATTTGTCAATTAACATCGACTAATTTGGACAGCTTACAACCCGAGTCAGACGTTTGCGATTAAAAAGATGTGGATCAATACCGACTTTGACAAGCTTCGTCGTTACCCACCGACATCAAACTATGACAAAGAAGAAGTTGAAGCGTCCTATATGGACTTGGAGAAGTTCTACAGAGAAGACCATACATTCTTCAAAGATATCATTGGATATTTCAACGCCAAGATTGGGCCGAGAAGAACGTCTGAAGAACGTCACATTGAGGCCCACGGATTAGAATGGAGCGAACACGGTGAGCGGCTATCTGAGCTTATCATAACGACCAAGACCATCCATGGTAACTCGCAATTCCAGAAGCCACACCCTTAACACTGGACGTGGGAGTCTCCCAATGGAGAGTATCACAACGAAATAGACTACGTCATAGTAAACCGATGGTTCTGCCTAACCGCTTTCGCTGTTGTCCCAAAATTCTACACAGGGTCAGACCATCGCCTCCTTCGTGCAAAATTTTAGTTCTCGCGCGCGGAAAGGAGAAATAGACGCTAAATTTAAAAACTGAAGTCCCAGAACAACCATAAACTGGAATTCATCAGTCAGCTGTTGGGATGGCACCGCTGTTGATAATATCGGCGAATAATACGGTCGGCTCATTCGACATCTTCACGTTAGAGTTATGAAAGCTGAGAGTTCGAAAGTTGCCAGGAGACGTCTGTCTCCAGAAACACTCAAACTGATTCGCCAGCGTGGAATCGCACGAGCTGCAGGCAGCCGCGAAATAGCGTTTGAACTTGCAAAACAATGCAGATAGGCGATGAAAAAAGATCTTAAAGAGAAAAGAGCAGCAGTGATGGTCGAAGCTGCAGAGGCTGCGAAAGCATTCGCAAAGCCCACCGAAGCTTCACCAATTACATGACCAAGACGATTGCACTTCAACGTCCAGATGGAACAGTTACAGCATCCAGAAAGGCAATGGAGAAAATCACTCACAAATACTACTTAGATCTTTTCGATAGCTACGTCCACCGCCTATCATAAGAACTAATGGAGGATGGATATGTTGTATCAGCGGTTCTTCCTTGGGAAATTCGACCTGCCATTTCGTCGGTGAAAAATCGAACAACGCTACGTCCGGACAGGATGAGATCAGAACACCTGAAGAACCTTTTGCCAGTCTTCGTGAACACACTGACTCGGCTCTTCACACGTTACCTATCTGGATGAAAGGTCCCTACTCAGTGAAAGACCAGCAAGACCGTGTTTTTGTTTAAGGGTGACCTACACGATATCGGCAACTATCGCCCAATCTGCTTCTTGTCTATCGTCTACAACCTTTTCACTCGAGTCATCCTAAAGAGGATTCACAGAACAGTAGACGAAAGACAGCCATGTGAGCAAACAGGGTTTCGAAAAGGGCTTAATACGATGGACCACATCCACAAAATAACAAGGCTCGTTGGAGAATACAAAAGACCGCTCTGTCTCACCTTCATCGATTTACAGAAAGACTTTGATTCAACTGGGATAGAAGCAGTCATGGAAGCCCTTGATTAGCCGTGGAGTCCCTAATCAGTACATAAAGATTCTTCGTGAGCTGTAGAAAAATTTCACAACCAAGATATCACCATTGTATAATGATGTTATCATTAACGTTAAAAGAGGACTTTGGCAAGGCGATACCATCTCGTCAAAATTATTTACCGCCACCTTCCATAACGTCATACGAACATGGGATAATATGGGAGTGAAAATCGGTGGTCGGCAGTTATTGCCGACTTTGATAAAGCCTGTGGAAAGATTGGTCTTCGACTAAATCTCACAAAAACGATGTGCATGAGCAACAGATTGGTTTCGCGCTCAGCGGAACGAATATCTCTGAACGCTCCAGTTGTGCCTATGCAGGTCGGAAAATCAACATGTTGGACGACTTAGCTTCAGAGTTGAGGAGAATAAAGCGAGAGGGTCGGGGAGCTTTTCAGAGCACCAAGGATGTAGTGACGAGGACAAAGAACACTTACCTCCATGCCCACCTTTTCGACTGAACGGTGCTTTCCACCCTAACGTATGGGTTAGAAACCTGGTCGCTTCGTAAGCAGGATGTAAGATCACGTTATTAACGTTATTGAACGCGCAGTCGAAAGGACTATGTTAGGAGTATCCAGTTTCACACAAGTAAAGGAAGGGATCCGAAGCTCCGACTTGCGTGAGCGATCAAAAATCAAAGAAGCCGTTCTGTACGCCAAACAGTTGAAGATAAGCTGGGTCGGACACGTAATGCGTATGAGTGACAGCCGATGGGCAAGAGCCGTTAGTGAGTGGATTCCTTGCGGTGTCAAACGTACTGCAGGATGGACACCGACTCGATGGTCAGAGTTCTTCACAAACGGCTTGGAAGAAAGATATGATGCTCCTTGGAGTGAGGAAAATCCACTGGGATACTTGTGTACACGACAGGGAAAAATGGAAGATTTACTGGCGCGCGCTCGAGTCACTCGATGACCAATGGGGCTGCAGATGATACAGGTGATGTTCTAAACGCGTGTGACACCGTGGTCGGAGGTGCCCTGCAACTAACATGTGGAATCAATCCACGCACTCATGCCCTACCAAGCCTTTCATCCGTCCGGGGCCGGCAAATTTGTGCCAGGCTTGTCTGAGAAGAAGGCAGCAGTGACTTTGTACATCGGTAGGCTACCGCGATTCATTGTAGAGGCCAGATATGTATTTAATCACCTCCAAACAATGCTTAATGAAGTCGAGTACATGGCGCATTCCTAAAGAGATTGATCAAGGCAGAGAGCTTTGGAGCTTTTATGTTCTAAACGTTATGCCTTCAAGATCGTTTAACTACGTTGAAGTAAGTTTCATCACGTAATTGATCGTTGGAGGTATACTACAGTAGAGCCTCAGTTTATGTGACCACAACTACAGTTCTGCAGCAAACAGTCTTTCCACTACTACCTTTCCAGCTTCGTAGGAAAACAGTGTGTTACAATTCCATTCCACCTCGGTGAATATATCCTTCGTCGTCAACTAAAACCAGAAAAGCGTGCTCGTCTAGAAATATGAGTCAAACATTTGTTTAATCGATAATGTGAACAGTTTTCTTGGATTAAAAGTGAAGAAAAGGCAAATAGGTGGACTAAATATGAAGAGGTTATTTTCAAGCTTATATCGAGCATTCAGCTAAATTTAGGTGTTCTGAAATAGTAAAATTCCTATGCTTACTATCAGTACTTCTGTAAACACTCGGAATTTTTGTCTTAGTCTGCTTCAGTTGACGTTTCTTAGTGATCACGACCTCTAGAGCTGGACCCAAACCCTTACATCTTATTTTAAAGACTAAGAGAGTAAAAATGTGAGCAGTTATCGGGACCTTATTTCCAGGTTTGAATTCGTAAATTTCGACTATACAAAATAGGTGTTAATTCTTTTTTTGAACGAGGAGATTATATGGTTTAAGAACCGAAGATGTGAGTGACCAAAACTCTGGCTTTATGCAAAAGTAGGCGAAAAGTTTCCTACGGATGACCATCTTGAGAATAGGTGGGAAAAGGTTTAAAAAATCAATACGTATATTTCACTCGAAGATGGGTGCTGTTGTTATCCTGCACTCTTGAGGACTCTAAACATCACCTAGTTAAGTGATCGCAGTTTACGTTCATTAGAGGTTTTAGGCTATTTTTGTGAACTAACCCAAAATATTCGTAACTCGAAAGACCGGCTTTCAATAAACCTCGGCATAGATAGTTGATATATTTATTTATGTGATTTTATAAACTGATCTTGCTCGATATAAGCTTGAACTGATCAGTTTATAAGATCACATAAATAATTAAACCAAAATATTCGGTTTTTGTTTGCGAGTAGCTTATCTATTTACTCCATGAAACTGTTGATCTCACAATATTTCCGTATTTCTTGTAGTAGACAATGTCGTTTCAATCGTTTTCGTTCTGTGCTTTAGATTTTTCAATTATTATGTTCCCGGACTGATTCCACAAACTTAAAGGCCACATTTTCGAAATTCAGGTACTTTACGACTGCCAACCGAAGTCTAGGGCGGCTTCGCGACGGGATGACGTGAGACCTAGTTATTACCATAATGTTTTTCAAATCAAAATGATCTTGAAACAAGACCGAACTGCTTTAGCATATTTTTGCTCAAATAGTTTTACCACTCGTCTGCTATGTCTGACTGTGCCAACCCCTAACCATTGAGACCGACGCATTTTAGTCTGCAGTAAAGTGAAGCGAAGTTCGTTAGTCGAATGGAAAGGTTTAGATTGTACTGTATGTGTTCTTTCCAATAGAATACGGGTTTTTCTACGAAATTTTGGAACTCTGATTGTAAGGATCACGGCTTAGAACTAATGCCGATAATCTGTCCCACTTTGACAAGAACTGCTTTTTTCTAGCCATAGTTAGAAAATATTCAGTCATTCCACAGGCGAGCGGCCAATGACGCCATTTCATTCTTAAATGGCATTGTAATGGAGCATTTAGCACAGTGGCAGTGGTGCAGATTACCACGAGCAGATTCCTCGTTCGACTCCGCTCCGGACCTACCCAAGCCTCTCATCCTTTTCCTCTGGGCTCGGAGAGCTGATACCAGACTTGTCCGGAAAAAGTCCACTCTCTGCGATTCAAATAGTAACGCCAGTGCATTACTACAACCTTCTTCAACATCGATGAAACAGCTTAATTGGAACTGTTAAATTATGGTAGTTTCCCAGTGTATTTTGTCGGTCCATTTCCTTTTTTATGTTGCAGTCGTTTCCTCGACGTCGTCGTGGCGTTTCGATGGGATTTGGTGAACGTAAGGCGTATTTTCTTGCAATTCGTCCGAATCCTCGTTACGCAACATGGTTCGGTAAGAAGAAGAACTGGCAAAACTGGCAAAGCAGAGAGAAAACAAAGACTGATAAACATAAAAAGAAGGTGCGCGCTGAAGCAAGGTGGGAATTTCAGTGGTATATTCGGCTTTTGCTTGGTACTATTTTCCAGTTATCGACGAGTGTTTTCGACTTTTGAAAGAATTTTTACACAGAGCGGAAACGCCACCTAAACAGGAAGTGTTCTGTGTGCCGGCACTCGATGTTGAGAAAACAGGAATTGATGGTGCGTTTGGTAGGAAAATCGTCAGAATAAATCTTATAATGATAACAGAAGAAAGCTCTCGGCGTTGATCAATCTCTGAGCGATGCGGCATGCATTCTACTTCATTAACTATCGTTGGAGGTGACTGAGTGCATATCTGGTCTTTACTCGACTGACTCGCGGTGGTCTGCCGATGTATTGAGCCAGTGCTGCTATCCTCCCAGACAAGTCTGGTACCAATTTGCCGAGCTCGGAGGGATGGAAGGCTTGGTAGGCCATGGGCACGGAGATCGATTCCACGTGTGTCGCACTGGCGCCTCCAACCACCGCCACACGCGCCCTATATTTATGTCTATATTGTCTCTATATATTTGTTTATATGATCTTATAAACTGATCGCTTTGAGCTGATGCCAGGTTGGTATAGATTTTTGTTGTCGTTGCTGTTGGTGTTGTTAGTCGATGGCTCTTGTTTCGGCGATCTTGACTGGTAGAGGAAATTGATTCCTCCTCAAGGAGCACTCTATTTCCTTAGTACCCTGCCGTGAAAATTGTGGTGGGCAGAAAATAAAAGGTAACGCATTGTGATTTCAACTCTAGTTATAGTCTATTATTTTCGTCCTCTGGAAGTAACCGTCCCTGTACGAAAAGTGTCATTCTTCTTTTCTTCATTCCTCTTGTCATTTCCTTCTGTCATTTCTTTCTTCTTTGTGTCCTTCGAGTTAGCAGAACCTCTCCGGGCATTTCTAGGGCATAGTGGGAGAGTTACTCGACGGTTAACAGAACTACAGGTAATACAGATGAAAAAATTCCTAGACCGACTATTTTTTAAGCTTGGCCTTGATCAATAAAGAAACAGAGGATGAAATAATGTGACGGAGTCATTAGTAACAATCAATAGCTTTAATGTGTCGTTTTCTTGTTCAGCAATCGCGAGGTTTTTAAACAGCATACATTTACTTCCATAAAAACACAATACAATACAACGCTAGCTGACGTTTCGGCAGTATCGCCTTCTTCAGAGCCTGGAAGGGTATACTGATATACATTCTACTAGGCCAAACGCTTCAATAACACTTACAAAAAGACGAAAGACTCTTTGGTAATTACACGATCAACAACTTCTCGAAAAAACCCACTGCTTTTTCGTGACCTCCAATGAGGAAGTTTAGAACAGCTGATTATAGTCGCATGTGGTTGACGACTGCACCATCCCACATCAAAAATCGGTGCGAACGTACGGGATCAGGTCGCGTATGACCTCCGGGCATTCGTCCCTGCTATTCATTGTAGGGTTTTTGGCATTGATCCAAAAAGCCTCTAGGAGTTTTCGCGCTGGTGGTTTGGACTCCTCTGCAAGGATATTGACTTTTACTTCAAAATCGTCTCCGCTATGCTTTTGTATCCTATGCGTGCCTAGTGGGGTGCTTCGTCTTAGTTTTCGTTTGCCATCTAGGTGTTCTTTTATACGGATACACAAAGGTCTGCTCGTTTCGCCAATTTATTCATCTCCGCAATTATTACAAGAGATCAGGTATATCGTACCTGAACTCATGCAGTCACC